>NCSJ02000446.1:0-30829 GCA_002812745.2 Scytalidium lignicola | reverse complement strand
ACTTTATAAGTAGACTGCTTAATGTCTAACTGAATAAAAGTTATAATCTCTTAAGATTCAACTTTAAAAGTAGATTGCTTAACATTTAACTAATTAAATGATAATCTCCTAATTTGTATATACAAACTGATTAATATTAGTTTACTTGTAATATGTAATATAGTATATAATATACATAATATATTATTATGTTATTCTATAGTTTTTGTATAATTAAAGAATAAAAGAGCAAAGTTGTAAAAGCTTTACTTATTCTTATTACTTAATCAGGACTAGTTTATAGAAGCACATAAATATCATGTATACATAACTACTATTCTACTAACAATTAACTAACAACTTATAATAATAAAAAATTATTATTATAAGCTTATAAAAAACCTATATATTAGAACTTTATTATCAAAGAGTAATATATTATACAATACACTTAAAAAGTATATAAAGTATATATAACTTTAGTTTGTTAACTAGAAGTATTACATAATTTATTAATAATTATTTAAGTTATTAACTTTAATAAAGAAAACATGAAATTATTAAATAAATGTTTATAATAGCAGATTTAAAATGTTATTAAGAAAATACAATTTATTAAACTTAATAAAAAANGCATTATAATTACTAATTTTTATAAATATATTATTTACAAATAACAAAGATTTATTATTACAAATTAGTTATATTATAACACTTATAAACTAAGAAGAAAATGTAAATATATTATATTAAACATTAATCAAGTATAAAAAGATTATACATAATGTTTTAACCTTAAAATTATATAGAATAGCTTATAAATTCAATATAAGAATTATAATTAAGTTAATTATTAAAAGAATTCTTAAAATTAACCTTTTATTAGTTATATATACAGATTTAAGATTATTGTACAATTATCTTATCAAATTAAGAATTATATAAGAAAAACAACTTATAAATAACATTAGATTATTAAAGTATAATAGATTAAAGAAATTATAAATTCAGTTAATTTTATAATTAAAAGTAAATTATCAAATACTTTAAAATAATTGTTAAATATGAATAAAGTGTAATTAAAAGTAGTAAAATAAGTAGAACATGATAATATAAGTAATAAAATAGAAAATCTTATAGAAGAAGGATTTAAAATTATTTTTAATAAGCAATTAATATACAATTAAGAAAACTTTACAAATTTAAACGTTTTAAGAGTTATAATGTATAGTCATTTTTAGAGTAACTTTAGTGTTAATAGAATAATGATTATATACATGTAATATTCACATGCTTCTGTAAATTAGTCCTGATTAAGTAATAAGAGCAAGTAAAGCTCTTACAGTTTTGCTCTTTTACTTTTAATCGTACAAAAACCATGGATTAGCACAACGAGTATATTACATATGATTGTGTACTATACTACATGTTACAGGTGAACTGACAATTATAATTATAAAATACTTGTAACCAGTTATTAACTGATTAATAACTGGTAGATAACTGGTCAGCACAGACCAGTATGCACAGACCAGTACAACGCCAAGACAACAAATGTGCAACTTTTGGGTACAACTGCTCACGATAACCAAGAGTTGGAAAGCTAATAACGAGCCGCACAGGAGTATATGAAACAACACTTACAACATCAAGTAAGCATGGATTACCTGTCCGGATGAGTCGCATACAACTGGCCTACCGCGGCATCGAATGAAGCATCCCGCCTTGCCAAACACTACGGTGATTATTGGTAGTTGCTGTGTGGGGTGCGCTGGTTACGAAATCCGGTGGCTGTAAGCCGACTGTGATCAACCAGCAGGCTGGAGCTGGTGTAGAAGCTCTCGTTTGATTCCGGCTGTATGAGGGGTAGAGGGGAGATGCTGCAATTCCGTTTCGCAATATCAGCCATCACATCTCATAGGGCTGCTGAGCTCAACATCCCAGCTTCGTTGTCAATTCGTCAGAACACAGCATTGTTTGCGTCATTCTGCAAAAGAGACGTCGTATTATATATTCCTCTTGTTTTACCTTTGATCATGGATCTCTCTTCGTTCTTGTATTCTCACACAAAAACTCCAACCTCTGCAAGCAAATATTGATATCAATATAATCAAGGGTGCGGCTAAATCGACAACCACCTCTAGCTAAATCGACAACTATCGCCGATAACGGCCTATAGCAGCTCAAAATCTCAGGCAGCACAGCCTATAATTGGTGTAAGTGCAATTATATTTCGCATACTTTCAGGCTTATAACCCAGAATTTTAGTTAAGTATAAGTATAGTAAATTTCATTTATTTTAAAGCATAATAACAAGTAATTATAATAGTTAATAGCTAATTAGAAGTTAATTAGAAGTTAATTAAAATTAAATAAGAGGTTTGTTAAAAGTTTAAGTTATTTAAGAATAAATTAGTTTAGAACGTTATAGTAAGTGTTATTCTTGAAAGGCGCTGAAAGGCGTTGTAATTATAAGGCTTTATAGGGTATCAGCAGCCTAAATGATGCTGTAATTATAGGTACAGCGCCTGAAGCAAAGGCCGTTATCGGCGGCGGTTGTCGATTTAGCTAGAGGTGGTTTTCGATTTAGCTCCACCCATAATCAATCATGGCTCCATCTGCAGTTTAGGAGCCTGTGGAACTAGTTCAAGTTGAGCGTGCCTTCGATGACAAGAAGCATTCACAGGTATAAAACATTCGCTATAATTCCGCTCTAATTGTTTCTTAAAGCTAACTCGGGCAAAGTACAAATATGCTGCCTATCTCCCAGTTTACGACAATGTTACAACCTATCCACCTACGGAGCCTTTGAATTTATAGACCGTGATACATTCACAGACAAATCCAAACCACACTTACTTAAACCAACGACCCAAATGTGGTTATCACACAGCTGACCCCTCGCATCGGTACTGAAATCAAGGGCTTGCAGTTTTCACAGCTTATGGATGTGCAGAAAGATGGGCTGGCTCCTCTGATTGCTGAACGTGGCGTGGTTGTATTTAGAGGACAGGATTTCAAGGATGTTGGACCTGAGAAACAGAATGCATTCGGCCAATATTTTGGAGCTTCCATTCATGTAAGCATTCATTAAGTCTTTGGACGAGCAGGAGTTTCAATTAAAACCTGCTGACAATTTTCTTCAGCCTGTTAGTACTCATTTCAAAGACAACATTGAGTTTTACAACATCTACCTTGGCCTAGACAACCTTTACTGTGCATAACAACGCTCAACAAAGCTCTCAACAACAAGATACTACACCGACGTATCATACGAGCATTAACCTCCTGCATTAACTACCTTGACATTGTCGACTGTACCTTCAACAGGTGGTAACACAGGATAGGTCTTATAAGTAGCTGTGTATGAGAGACTCTCTGAGTTTATCAAGCAACTTCTGGGGGGATTCTGAGCAGAGTACCGTATCTACAAGCTGAGGGAGCAAGAAGGGATGGTAAGCACGTGCAAAGGGAACCAGTTGTATCACATCATCCCATTGTGCAAATCCACTCGGTAAGACTAATCTATCTCCCCCTTTATATTATGGTTTCTAACTTCAAAATTTCGTTTTAGGCTAGACAAAAGGCCTTCTTTGTTAACTCAGGATTCACAAAACGCATCATTGGTCTCAAGGACGAGGAGTCTGATGTGATCCTTCAATTGCTTTTCAAAGTACAGCTTACTATTTCGTATCAAATACGATATTCCTGTATTCTTCTAACTCTTCGATAGCATATTCGTGAAGGTCAGGACCTGCAGGTTCGTGTGAAGTAGGACGATCAAACGGTTTTACTATAGGATAACCGGGTCACAGCTCACACTGCTATCTCCGATTATGATATCCACAACTCAGAGAGTGGATTAAGACATGGTTTCAGAATTACAACGCTGGGTGAAAGACCAGTTGGTGTAAATGGATTAGAAACTGTGCGGTAATGTATATAAATGTTTATATAGATTAAGAGACATAAATTTTACTATTGTATAACCAATTAATCTATCTAAACAGTACTTATCGAGTTAGCTTAGAATAAAGACGGATATGTATTAAGAGTCAATTGAGCTAGATAAAGAAGCATTCGAGATCATACTGTGAACAACACGCTATAAGGTAATCGATCTCTGATCTAAGACTACAATATAAATTCTCCTATAGGTATTACCCAGACCCCATAAACTTTACGCTCCAATAGTATTGACATATTTCGTATGATTCAACTCATTGCTAGACTTGTTGAAATATAAGTATATTTGTCACGGAGTCAAGGACTACGTTCTTCCCAGAGGATTTGTATGTGGGTTATAAGCCAAATCCTTCGAAGACGTGGAGTGAGATATTTGTCTGATAATAATAATAACAATGTCCTGTTGTATATGAATGGTGCAATGATAGCCGATAAAGCTCTTCTAGAGACGCATATTGATACATTGAGGAAAACTTAGCGAGTTTGGGAATATAATTTTCAGCCTATGACACTGTTAATTGGAGAATCAACTTAAGATCAAGTTCTGTTGTTATGTAACACTTTATCACACACGTGGTTTCCATTATGAAATCAGCAAACACATAACAGAATATATATGTTTATGAAATATGTTCAACTACTTAATATTACTTCATCCTAAAAATTCAAAAAGAATATAAAANGAAAAAACAGTATTCTATATATCTAAAACGTGAACTGCGCCTATAATAATAACAAACAACAAGCGTTGTTTGTCTATATCAATACATGTTGTTGGAAGTAAAGACTTCATCAAGGATTCAGAGAGAAGCATTTGGTGTAATCTTCTCAGTCTTTGGCGGCCACTTAACTCTCCTTTCAGCACGCACATATAAGTTGTTTGGTCTAATCAGCTGGAACATAGGATCGTACTCGATAGGTTCATCGCCTTCTCGTACGAATTTGTAACGGTAAATCAATTTGGGAAGGAAGACTTTAATCTCCTGCAAAGCAAAATTGAATCCAATACACATCCGAGAGCCCATAGCGAACGGAATGTAAGCCGCCTTGTGTCTCTGTTTTACTCTGTCTGTATCCCATCGATCTGGATTAAACTGGGTAGGGTTGTCCCAGAGATCAGGATTGTTATGGATATGGTGTAGCGCGGGTATCACAACAGCATCCTTGGGTAACTTATAGCCTCCTGGCAATATAAGGTCAACCTTGGCCGTCCTACCTGGTTGGAAAGAAGGATTATGACGGCGTTGCATCTCTTTGATGTATTTATCCAGAAATGTTAGACGCTCTGTGACATCTGCCGTAACTTGGGTATTTTCATCGAAATCATTGTCAACTAGTTCTTGGAGGAGTCTCTCTTGCATCCCTTCATATGTTACAAGACCGTAAATAAGCCACGAGAGTAAAGAACTGGTAGTTGTGAAACCGGCACCAGTGGCAACCACAAGTGCCCAGAAAATACTCGATTCGGGTAACTTTTCGCCTTTATTGTCCGTAGCACGGATGGCGTAATCTGTGTCCAATAAGTCATTCTGTTCGAGACAAATTATGTGTGGCTACTTACCAACCATGTTTGATGCCTTCAAGGCAGCATCTTGCAGCGGTAGGTCCTCGGTTCCACCTTTGGCAGCATCTTTGATAGCCATGCCTACGAGTTGTTCGATGCGAGTTTTCACCAATTTAAGTCGTGCAGGATCACCGAAAGGTAATCTACCATACCAATCCCCCTTTGAAGTAACTTTTTTATTTAGTGAGAGCAACTCAGCAATTAAATGGACCATCTCGTGAAGGGGTGCGTCGGGTGACGTAAAATGTTGAAAATCCAAGCCAAGGGTGAGTTTGCCAACTGCTTGCGACCCAAGCTTCAACATGTACTGATACACATTGAATGCTTCGTCATTCTCATCAAACTCATCAAAGACTTTAAAAGCATCTTCAACAGTTTTCTGCATCATAGGGGCGTAGTGTCGGACTGCCTTTGGACCAAGGGCTGGAGGTAGAAATTTATGCGCTGCTCTCCATTCAGGTGTGTCGGTATCACCTAGAAAGACACCCGCTTCTGGGGTCTTCAGAGCGTAAAGAGGATGTGCTTTGTTAATCTTCTTCGTAAAAAAATCAGACTCAGTGAATGCTATGGCGGAAAGTTGCGGGTCATTGGTCTGGTATGTGACGCGACCCATGGTGTTTGTTTTGATAATGGGCCCGAATTTCTCAAAAAGCCGCTGGTGGTTTCCAAGGTGATCAGGGTAGACCTCGAAAAAATTCCCAACGTATGGCAAAGGATCCGGGCCTAAAGGTGATCGAATAGCATGTCCGTCAATTGTGATTGCTACTGGGCCGGTGGCGCTTGTTATGTCCGAAACATCTGTAAGAGGGTCGCCCTGGGCCTGAAAGCCAATACCTATATTATTGTTAGATAAGTCTATGAAGAGAGAAAGTACTAGCTAACCGCTTGGCTCAACAATTGCAAAATGGGAAGCAATAACATTTTTGAACTCGTCGATATTTGAAGTCAAGACATCGATGTCTTTAGTGGTCGAGAGTGGCTCGCCAAGAAGGTGAAACTGCTGTGAGGGCATGGTGCATTGCTAACTTTAAGGTTTTGATGATTGAGATTATCGAGGCTTCTGAAATATGTCTCTATATATATACGTCTATACTTTTAATAGAGTATAATGACACATAACAGTATACCGATTCTGTTATCTTCACAGACGTCATCCCGAGTAGTGAATGCCGAGGCCACGGGACGGCGGACGTTATTAACGCATGCACCTACCTTACGTACCCACATGCATGACAAGAAGCACGGCAGGAGCTGTCGGTAAAACTCACATTCCGATTGGTCCTGGTTCGGGGTCCCCGACATAATGCCTTCCTCGGTCTGTACAGGTACATTTAGGATCTCCCTTTGAATATATCAAGAACAGCTTGCTCATTCGAGTTCTTTGGGCATATGAAAGTTAAAAAGTTATTCTCTAAGTTATAAGACTCTTTTAATTAACGGCTCTGTCTTGAACTCTTTAGCAGTTAGAGAAGTGCAAAATGTCGGCGTTACCACAGTACACGGTAAATGACGTTGCAGCTCACAAAGATAGAGATAACTTGTGGGTTATTATTCACGGAAAAGGTATCTGCTTTACATCAACGTTAAATTATCTTATTTTTTTNCTAACTATATATCGCAGTATACGACGTTACCAAGTATGTGCGAGACCATCCTGGTGGACAAGATGTCCTACTTGAGGTCGCTGGAACAGATGCAACCGCAGCATATGAAGATGCTGGACATTCCGAAGATGCGAATGAAGTCTTGGAGGGATACCTAGTTGGCATAGCTTCAGATGCCCAGAAGTCTACTCGCGCAAATGCTGTTCGATTGATTCAGCCGAAACTCGAAGCAGCTAAACCAATCAAGACATCGGAATCTGTAACTCATACAGTTTCTGTAACTGCTGGGTCTATCGCTGTTGCTTTATCTCTCTACCTCGGCTCACGAAATTACCAAAATATTTACCAAGCATTGACAATAATCCCTAAGCAGCTTTCACATGGGATATTGGACGTTCGGATACAGCAAGGAAGCTTCTCGGGTGTGAGCTTCTCCAGTGGGTTCCTTGTGGCAAGTATTTTCTGTGCCTCTATTGGTAGTACAATAGGGGTAAAGTTGTCCAAGATGGTGCAGATCAAATCAGGCTTCGAGCAATATCCCTCACACAAGAAAATTCGCAAAGTTACAAAACCTAATCCACATCTTGCTAGAGGCTTCCTTGAACCGAAAGAATACAAAAGCCTTCCTCTAGTCAAGAAAGATCAGTTATCACCAAACGTCTACCGATTCGTTTTCCAGCTTCCTAGTCCTCGAGATGTCATTGGTATTCCTATCGGCCAACACGTAGCCATCAAAGCAATGGTCAATGGAGCAGCTGTGTCCCGGTCATACACCCCAACATCTAACAATATAGATCGAGGTCGATTAGAGCTGGTTATCAAGTGTTATCCTGATGGACTGCTCACAGGACAGTATCTTGCGAATCTAAAGCTAGGTGACAGGGTCGAATTTCGAGGTCCGAAGGGTGCAATGAGATACCACAAGGGCCTCTGCAAAAAGATTGGGATGATAGCAGGTGGGACTGGAATTACCCCAATGTACCAACTCATCCGCGCCATTTGCGAAGATGAGACCGATACGACGGAGGTGAGCCTCATCTATGCTAACCGCTCAGAAGGAGATATTCTTCTCCGTGACGAACTCGAGAGATTCGCTCGCAACTACTCAAAATATTTCAAACTCTGGTACATGCTGGATCACCCTCCTCAGAAATGGGACTACGGTAAAGGATTCGTCACCGCAGGCGTAATGGCTGCGAAGTTGCCCAGTCCGTCTAAAGATACTAAAGTCATGCTTTGCGGGCCTCCTGGGATGGTAAACGCATCAAAGAAGGCTCTGGTGGGTATGGGATTCGAAGCTCCTGGAGCCGTTCCAAAGATGACGGATCAGATCTTTTGCTTCTAGTCTTGTATACATTTAATAACACCTTATTTTTCTTAAAATTTCTATTACTACCGCGTCTTATAGAATTAGCTTAGACTTTTTTTTNCTTGTTCTTTTTAAATAATATAGTTTTTTTTTAGTTCCGATCTTTATCCCGTCTTTACATACTTACAGCTCTTCCATCCCAGCGGTTTAAAGGCACTTTCCTAACACAACATCTTCACCCGTAATGACCATAAGCTCTCAAGGAGCTCATGATTTAGTTTATCTTTAAAAATATATTCACTCAACAACATTTTTAAATCTTTACAATATTCGCGCGGAATTAATACTTGTATAGTCCTTTAATTACAAAAGAATGGGTATTAATCTCAATTAATCGTTTGATTAATTCAACATAACTTGCACTGAATTAGAGTTATCTAGCCTACAACTTAAAATTTAAAGACAGCTAAAATATTTTGTAAATAATATATCTCACTCTAATAAATTTGATATTACAATTTTTATTCTATTCAATTTGTGTATATTTTTGCGTGACATTATTTAGTAATTATATTTTGCTAATTGGTTACCTTTCTTCTATTCCACTATTAGGGAATAGGGAGTTAGAAAAGGTGGGGTGGCAATACGCCGCTACAACGCGAAGGGGAAAAAAAATCTGCAAGCACATAATACGAAGGTACTCGTAGTGAAAAAAAAAACGAGCAAAATAATCCCACCAACAAAATATTCCTCCCGGTTCCTTCTCTTCATTCCACGTATGCGCGATTTGATCCACTGTATACTAATCCGACGTTGCATCAATATGAAAATATTCAACTCAAAAAACGCCTGATCGGCTAACCAATAGGAATGCGCAAAGTGCCGAGGCATGAAGCATAGCGTTCTATTCCGGAAAAGCCTCAGATCTAAGCATTTTAGATAGTTACAGCTAGCCGGGATTGTGTAGTGTGGGTGGATAAGGGTCCGTTTGGCAACAACATGGCAGCTCCATATTCCCCACCCCATATGCCCACGTAATCGACGCATATAGTCGCTTCATATTCAATTTCATATTCTTTACTTTCTACTTTAAGATTAGCTCCATATAGCCTCCAGATTCTCTTTTCAGGGATCGCGAATACAGTTAAATATAGTGGAGAATATGGAGGGTGTTTGGCAATATTTTCGTACGTAATCAATATGGAGTGGGGAATATGGAGCTGCCATATAGTTGCCAAACGGGCCTTAAGCATCTTACGTGTTCAATCCTTGGATTACTTGCTTACAAAAGTGCTGACTGCAGTGATGGGGAAGCCGTTGCCGATAGCAGCGGGAACTATGCAGCATGCAACCCTCTTAGTCAGAGACCCGAAATCGAGATCTTGGAACAAAACGGTATGTAACTGCGTCGGTAAGCTTATCCATAGGCAACCATGTTTACAAGTCAGGAGGATGTTGTTATCAATTAACCTACGGCGAGCCTCTGTCCAGACCGGGTCGGGGCACACAACGTCACAGCAGACCCTGCATATGTCAAACAGACAAATTTGCCACAATGAGATTTAAGAGATCTCATACAGGCGAGTATCCCCTCGGGCCCCGAAAGGCAGAACTTGCCTTTTTTAGCGTCGTTGCCTTGGGCTTAAAATAATTCTTTGATGTGTGACTGGTCAAAGAGAGGTTTTGGGTGGATAATATCCCTGGACGTAGATTTTGCCTGGCGAGCTCAACCGAGCGGTGCTCGAGGGGATACTCATGGTTAGACCAAGCTGACCGCGTCTTTCCTAACATTTTTCTTCACTTCCGTAGACGCGCAAATCTCCAGTGGAGTTCCGCGTGCCGAGTAGCACAGAATCGTGGACGAATCAACCTCGATCTAGAGAGCAAGGCAATATGTTTCCCGTGGAACTTCTTCTAATTACGTACTTGATCCTCGGCTTATGAAGCCTGTATATTGATGATAAGCAATCCGCTGTCATATTCTAAAATACACCGCGGCTGTAGCGGGTAATCAATGACGTAACTTTTGGCCGCTTTTCTTGACCTGAATCATTTGCCCCTGCGAATATTTTTGGCATAATATGGTCGTTATAAAAATGGCAAGGGTGATAAGTTTTCTCGGGATCATCCATATATCATTCTATCTATCTCTGTGTTTCTTATTAGTACATACTTATACTCTTATATTTTAAGCAATTCTTGTATTGTATTCGTTAACATATATCTAACTTCTATTACGAGCAACAATGCCTCTGTCTTGGGAACCTCCACACAACCACCACCAGCGTCCTATTGCTATACTAGGTGGTGGTGTTCTCGGACGTAGAATAGGTATGCGTTTCCAGCTCCTTATAGTCCATCACTACTAACATTATCTAGGCGCCGTTTGGGTATCCGCTGGCTATGATGTTCATATTCGAGACCCTAGCTCACAACAACGCCTCGACGCCCTTGCATATATTAAAGATAACGCCGCCTCGTACGCCCAGCAGACAGGAAAGCCTCTTGGTAAAGCTCAAGTCTTCGAAAGCCTCGAGGACACCGTTAAAGATTCCTGGCTCGTGATCGAAGCTGTTCCGGAAAGAATCCAGATCAAGATTGACACATTCAAAGAACTAGAGGAGCTTGCACCTGCTGATGCCATTCTGGCTACCAATTCATCCTCATACAAATCGTCGGAGATGCTTGAGAAGGTCTCCGAGAAAACTAAGACAAGGATTTTGAACATGCACTACTACATGCCACCGGAGTGCATGGTGGTGGAACTCATGACAGATGGTCATACAAGTGAAGAGATCTTTCCATTTATGGTTAGAGAATGTTTGGAAGCAGCGACAGTACCATATGTCGCAAGGAAAGAATCGACCGGTTTCATCTTCAACCGGCTCTGGGCGGCCGTGAAGCGCGAGATCCTAACTATCTTACATGATGGGGTTTCAGATCCGGCGGAAATAGACTCGATTTGGAATGAGATGTTCATTAAGGGACGCTCACTCCCGTGCCATATGATGGACAGTTAGTATTCTGTATTACCCATTCTATCATAGTCAAGTTGGACTAACCGGTTTATGCAGGTGTTGGTCTCGACACAGTTGCATTTATCGAAAGTCATTATATCAAGGAACGTGGTCTTAGTTCTGAAAAGACAGTTGACTTCTTACAAAAGAACTACCTGGATCAGGGTAAGTTGGGAAATAAGTCTACCAAAGGTGGTCTTTATCCTCCGAGGGATCCCAACCAAACTAGAATTCTAGCCTTGGATACCGGATTATCATTAGCCGAAACATCTCTCACTTCTGGTGAGATCATCGAGCTTACGACGGACGGGAGTGTTCGACGAGTTCTAGTTCGAAACCAGGCACTGCCTGATGGACTCATTGTGGTTAATGAGCGCATGTATTGGACTTGTATGGGTACCCCAGGGGTTAATGATGGTGCCCTTTACTCTGCGAACCTCGACGGTTTAGACATCCAGACTATCATTAGTCCGGGTACTATAAATACGCCAAAACAGTTGACTGCTGATGAATCTGCGAAGAAAATTTACTTTTCAGACCGTGAGGGGCTTCGTGTATATCGTTGTAACCTAGACGGTACTGAGTTGGAGATAATAGTTCAAACAGGGAACTGGGAAGTGCGTGAAGATATGCATGACAGCATGAAGTGGTGTGTTGGTATCACTGTAGCCCCTAAGTTTGGGAAGTTCTACTGGTCTCAGAAGGGACCCTCAAAGGCCAGCCAGGGTCGCATTTTCTGCGCTAACATCTCAACTCCAGCGGGCCAGTCTGGAAAATCGAGAGATGACATCCAGTGTATTTTCAGCGGTCTTCCTGAGGCGATCGACCTTGAGGTAGATGAAGTTTCTCGGAAACTTTATTGGACTGATCGTGGAGAAGTTCCTCTAGGCAACTCCTTGTACAAAGCGAATCTTGACGAGTCTGGTTTGCCTCCATCTGGCCCCACTTCTAAGAATTTTGAAATCATCGCGAAGAATCTCAACGAGGCTATTGGATTAAAATTAGATCTCAACAACAGCCAAGTATATTTTACTGATCTTGGTGGAAGTATCTATCGATGTGATGTGGATGGGAAACACAAGGAGAAATTATATTCAGACGAATCCCGGGCTTTCACTGGGATCACAATTGTGTGATTGGCAGGGCTGTGACTGTCCCTGGAGAGTTTTGGGTGTATAGAATGAGCCAGTATCGTGATAAGACCAATTAATATAAATGGTTGCTGTAATTAGGTTAGACATAACTAGAAATCGCATAAGTGTAGCTTGGTATTATCGTGAATACAGACCTATTGCATTGTATGGAATAAATATCTAACTTTTTTNCCAGAATTATTATAGATAAAGAAAATCTTAACTTTAACTACAAAACATGTTCTAACCACATTTCAAGAGCTCTAGAATTGAAATACCGAACGATCCAATATGCTAACTAATCGAATTCAACCGTGGATTATTTTATTAATAAATGCAAATCTATGAGGAATACAAGCATTTATATATATATGGTGTCTAGTGGTAGTGAAAGAAGATGGGTGGGTGACTTGCTGTATACATACAGAATAGGGAGGTTTTACCATAAGAGTAGTAACTATAAAAATCAGTATCGTACGAATGAGGTTATCAGTCATAGAATGCAAAGATTTATAGTCGTAGGTCTCGATAAGTTAACTGTCATATCATGTAAAGTGAATCTAAGATATTAAATATTGATGCTTCGTCCATTAGCACATCAATTAACCCCTCATTATCTAGGGTAGAAATCTCTGCCTGAACAGGGCGTGGGAAGGATAACTCGGGTTCGCCTCGCTGAGGAATAGACTCATGTCCTGAATTGTTCCGATCTAGCTGCTGTAAAGCTTCTAAGAACACACCTCTAACAACAGAGGCGGATACGTAAGTTTCTTGCAACACCTCCATGACCATCATACATAAATCGAGCTTGTTGAGTGCCATATGTCGAGAAAGTGAGTCGGCAGCATTGCAGTTAAGAAGGTGTATATGCATGGCAGGAACTAGTAGTGGGGGTCTGGATAATAACCATTAATGATAAGAAGGGGAAAGAGCTCACGTTGACTCACGTCATAGGACAAGCGAAGCTAAGGAGCTTTTCTCGCACTAGAGCATCGAGGAGTGCATTGGTTTGTAGAGCTGCACGGTCGAGCTTGTTTCGGATCTGGTTCTGCCATGGTTGCTTATGCTCAAGAGGAAGACCCTCAGGAGCCTTGATTATATAAGGGCGATAGAACGTAATCAACAATGCCCTATTGTTGTTAGTGTGCCTACAGTCACTTTTTGGCAAGAATTGGCTCCTACTGATAGTGTAACTGCACATGGTACAGATAAAATTTGGCAAAGTTACTTTGATCAGGTCTGCATTCATCTGGAATATGAAATTGTAAAACTTTCGCTTCCAAGGCTTTAACCTGATCGATAGACCGGCTTGGTCCAAAGAGTTGGTAGCTTGATATGAGAACCTCGCCCAATACCGTACTCAGTTGAATTAACGTAATCCAGTACTTTGCCAACTCTGGCGAGTCGCTTGGGATATACTCATTTGCTAATGACTCTGGTAGTTCCGCAAGCTCATTAAGAATGTCGGCGTCAGATGGCATTGGCGTGTCGCAGTCGTTGAGATTAATCCTTAACGGCCGTCCCAGCGTCAAACTTAACCAGCGGTCTCGGAAGAAACAACTCCACCAAAGACGCCGCCAAAGATAACGCCGCGGGTAAGTGATGGCAGACTCGCATCTGCCCGAGTCCGGGTCTCGATATAAGCCCATCATTTGACAAAGACTAATTGCAATTCCTGTCCAATACCACGGTTGCGTGTGTTGATCGAGTTCTGAATGCCAAAATCCCATAAGGAGAGATGATTGCAATAAGACTACCTGATCCGTCTCGCTACCGTGATCGTACATGCACTAGTTCGTTAATAGATTATTAGTCAATTTATCAGAATAGAATGAAAAATTCCCCCTAACTTTGGCGCGGTAATACATAGTATCTTTCATATCCTTTTGTGATTGATAACCCTCCTCCTTCCAGACATCGGCGGGAATAAACTAGCAGAAGAATTCAGCCCAGTTACTAGCTATGTGAGATGGATTGACTGACGTTTACGGCAACAAAAAACATGCTCCATAATAGCAATAAATTGCACCTACAGCTTTTGGTAGGATCAGAGAAGTTGATGATAATATTTGCGTCCACTACCGGCATAACGAGGTGTACGTGATGGAAATATGCTTGGAGAAGTTTGGCACAAGTGTCATGCTGCGGCAGCGAAAAGACACCTTTGCGCTCGAGATACTCCCTGTCCTCCGGGGGGAGAGAAGTTGATGAACTTGATAAGGGCGTACTATGTCCTATCAAAGGTTGCTGTGGGGGAGTGTGAGGATTGAGAATGGAGTTGAATCTTGGGGCGGCTCCTATCGGAGGAATCAGTCAACTTCGGGTGGCCAAGAAAAAAGCATCCATTAGGAATACCTGTGAGGAAAGGTGTTCCCCCAACCCGGTTGCTATCAACTGAAGCGTCCGGTACAATTATATCGCCATTATATCCTTCATTTTTATTTCTTTGTCGCACGGCACAGATATGGGGATCATCTTCGGACTCAGATGCTACCTGTGAAGAACAAGTTTCGGAAGTATTCAGGTAGAGGTTAGGGAGAGAACGATATGTTGGTGAGCAATCAATCTCGGTGGCAGCGGCAGCAGCAGCAGCAAGCTTTCGTTGGTGCCTAGAATACCATCAGTGCTGTGTAATTAATCCATGTTTTCCCTCTGGAACTTCACCTTATCAGAGCTCTCTGCGGTACAATGCATTCTGTACCATCTTGACTACAGACAATGCAGGGCACGCCAGTCACAGTGACACTGCAGCGGATTTTGCGTTGACGACAGCCCTGGCATGCAACAGCTGATCTAAATCGTCGGCGTGTTGACATAATAAAAGTAATCTCGACGTCACCAACAAGATTGGGTATGTTTTTAGGTTGGAGGATATCGGAGCTTTAACGAGGAATTGGAAACCACGCAAGTGGCGGAACTAATTAATGCAGGGATGCTAAATACACACTGCACTTGTCTATTTACACTCCCTAATAGCTGCGGCAATATCCGCCAGATACTCAATCAGTCAATCAGCTAGACTCACGGCATAACAAAACCCAGTATCCCCCCAAGCTAGTAGAAGTATAAAGCAACTTATGCAACAATGCACCCGCAATTATGCAAGCCATGAAAAAGTACTTACGCTACACAATTTAACCGAACTAGCCCTAATAAAAGAAGCATCACAACTTCATCTCCGATTATGCCTAAAATGATAGATGGTTGTGTTAGGTTTTATTATTGGGGTGATGATGCAGGTTTTATTTCTGCTACGATATAGCAGCCAATGCTGGTATCTCACTAAGACATATTTAATCACCTCTCACTAACGCTTTTAGTATAAAATACCTCAACTAACGATTATAAAGGTTACTTTTACACCTGGAGTGCAACAGTAGGGGACGACTGCTCAAGATTATCGGCAGATACTTGATATTGTATTAGTATAACTGGACCACCGACAACTATTTCAAGCGGCTTACCCTTGCTACCGGCAAATTAGAATACTAGAAAAGGTTTAATCTAGAAGAGAAGATTTTGTAATAATAGTTCACCAAACCAACGATGATCTGCAGTGTTTAGCTTGACAGATTTAAAAATACTGTAGTGGAAATGTTAATACACCCCTGCCACTCGCATACTCTATTTCATGGCAAAATTAAGGAACGAAGCCTGCTAGCGATCTAGATCACTAAGTTCTTCTGTCGTATCGTGATACCCATAGTGTACCCGGTACCTAAACTCGTCGTCATCTATATAATCAGAACTAGCAGGAACGAGTTGTTTCCAGAATTCAGTGTCGTGGCACATATTACCCGAAATCGCACATTCCAATTATTAACTTCTCTGTGTCTTTGACCCAGCTCCTGCCTTCGCGGTACGGCAATCTTCAATTCCCACACTGGAGTCGGGCTTAAGGCACGTAACATATCTTCAATTAGTGCAAGAACGATACGTTCCACAGCTGAAACTTGGTCCTTATTGGATGACTTAGGTGGACATACTATCCCTTGTAATGTAATGTAAAGACAGCGCACATTAGGAAACACTTCAGATACCATCTCACATAGCCGATGCAACGTGGAATCTTTAATTTCCAGATCATTTCAGAGTTGGTATAACGGACCGTGGGTACATGACTCTTTGGGCATACCCCAAAGAAGCTCTAGAGCAGTCATATCGCTCAATCTATGAGGTAAGATTAATTGTGGTAAATGTAATTGTAAATCAAGGCTTGACAAGTGGAAAGTGTTCGTCTTGAATAAGACGCCAATGCTGTCAATATATCTGTTCATAGAGCTATTAGATGTGTATCTACAAATAATATATAAGAATTGCATATGGCGTACTCTGCTCCCCTCCCCCCAAAAAAGTAAGAATAGTATTACTTGCGCCTGACGACATGAACTAAGCCATTCTATGATACCAATGAAGCACTCAGAATAATTACCAATCGTCTTCCCACTTTCGACATATGCAAAACCACCCCTCTAAGCATTGATCCTGCGATGGCACTAGATTACCACGGTTACTAGAAATCCGCGTAATACTTTGCTTTTTGATCTGCGCCGGCCCGTAGGAGCATTTCCAAAGCTGGTATATCCCTTGACTGGCCGCCTTATGAAATGGCGTTGTATTGGAATGTATTGTGCGAAAGGTTGTTCGCTCGCCATCTCCCACCATTGCATTGATATATACTGACATGTATTGTGAGGGCGGTATAAGTCTACAACTACGCCTCACCCCATATTTATATTTTGTTTTAAATCTCATCAAGGGTTAGAAGTAACAATAATAATTTGCTTATTAGGCTGTCAACGCTAGTGAATATGAAATATACCTACTTATATATATTGACGGGCCAATCATCTACTTTACCGGTCATCTTACCATACTGAGTAACAATCTACGCTCCCTCGTTACCTTCTATCCCCTCGGGCACCGCTCGGTTGAGCTCGCCAGGCAAAATCTAGGGGATACTTAAATCCACCCGCAACATACCTAAATCCACTCAAAATCGCCGGTATCAGCTATTACGCAGACCACATGCCTGCATGATACACTAAATGCCCTGTATATATAGTGACCTTCAAGCTATAAGTAGCCTATAGTATAACAACTTTTAGATTGTTCACAACTTATGCAATACTATAATTTAGTGCTCATCAACATGTATTTAATTATCTTGAAACTAAGAGTTATACAACAAAACAAAAGAGAATTTAAGTATATATTATCAATTAAAATAACTAAAAACTTTTATAAAATATAAATTAATCCTTATTATTATAGATAAAACTTCGATATTACTTTTTGCCTAAAAATTAAATTGAAATAGAGTGTTGTTGCCTGAAAAGAAACCGATACCAGTGATTTTGGGTAGATTTAGGTATGTTGCTGGTGGATTTAAGTATCCCCAAAATCTACGTCCAGGAATATTATCCACCCAAAGCCTCTCTTTGACCAGTCACATATCAAAGAATTACTTTAAGCCTAAGGCAACGACGCTAAAAAAGGCAAGTTCTGCCTTTCGAGGCCTCAGGGGATAACTGTGTCATTCAAATTTAAGCCAAGGCTGCTTGTACTTGAACAATTAAGATATCCAAATATTCTCCATAGTTATTTAAGGGGAGACTTAAATCCACTTAGCACTTAAATCCACTTGAAATCGCCAGCATCGGCTGCTGTTCAGACCACTTGCTCGCCTAATACACCAAAATGCACTGTAATTATAGCGATGATTAGGCTTTAATAGCCTATAGCTATACTGACTTTTAGGCTTTTAACAGCCTATAACACACTATATTTTAGCATGCATTTAATTATTATTCAATTCTGTTAAAATTAAAATCTCACTTAAAGTAATTTTAACATAAAATAAATATACAAATAGTTATAAATATACAAATAGTTATAAATATACAAATAGTTATAAATATACTATAATTCAATAATAATTAAAATACTTTATAACCTTATAAATTACTTCATATTATCACATATAAAATATATGCGTGGCCTGAAAATTGTGTTTAATAATTGTTACCTCAACAGTAGCCGATGCCAGCGATTTCAAGTGGATTTAAGTGCTAAGTGGATTTAAGTCTCCCCTTATTTAACCAGCCCGACCTTCGTTCTATACCTTAGTAATAACCTTTTTGTGCTTTTCACTTCTCACAACAATGTCGCTTTCAAATGGCTTTAGAACGCTTAGCCATCCTAGAATAATTTCAGTATCAAGCTCTATTATCTTTCTATTTGCTTTCTTCTTCCTGGAGGACTTTCAGTCCCCGCAAATAAAAGCGCTATGTAAACGCTGCTAATTAAGCCTTCTACTCCCAAGTAATTGTCCTCAAGATGATCGATTCTCAGGGTTCGTAGGGAAGTTATAATAGTTGTCTGGGATCTCATCTGAGGCCGCATTGCTTTGCGAGGTGACATCAAATTTAGTGCTGACCACGATCTTCCCCTCCTTGAATAGTTCCTCCTCCGAGCCGCTGGGCCAGTGCTGGTTACCGCGCGGAGACTGCGAGCGTAGAGCCACACTCCCCCGACCGGCCTTTCTGCTGCGGATGGCCGAGACGTTTCCAAGTTCGTGGTGCGAGCTGTGGTCGTAACCTCCAACCTCGTTCGTGCTGAGGGAGTGCGAGATGTGCTTGCGCCAGACGGGCCGCAAGGCGGGCATGTTGGCAGTGAAAATCGCGGTGCAGAACTCAATTGTTGTGACGATACAGACGGAGCCGTAGACGTAGGATGTTCGAGAGCCTGCGGCTAGTTGCTTCAGCACAATGAATCGGAGGAGCGAGACGATGATTGTGCCGCCACCGACCGTGAAGCAAGCCAAAAGGCCGAGTCTGCGGCGGGCAGACATCTGGAGGCTCCATACAGGGTAGATTGGCAGTATGTAGATGATGAGATCCGCAAAGACGTTCTAAATTCTCCCGTTAGTATTGCCGGGGAACGATGTGTATCTCAAATGACTCACGAGACTTGCGGGAAAGTACAACGAAAACTCGGTTGAGATGCACTTGGCTTCAGGATGCGCTGCAGGGTGGAAGAAGGCGTCAAGAGGTATACATTGAAGCCCGTATAAGAGCCAGACGCCCACTGTTTGGAGGACCACAAATACGGCCACACAGTGGCAGACCATCCGGTACCACCGGGTGCCATTAAGGATGCGAATGTAAAATTGCAAGAAGGATATCTTGATCAAGAATTGCGCCAGGATATAGATGAATTCCTCAATGAAAAGCAACTATTCGAGGTCAGTTTTAGCAAATCAGCCCAGAGAAGAGAAGGGGATGTACTAGGGTAATCTTCGCCATGTTGCCATCAGGGACGTCCTCCTGAATTCTGTAGAGAACAAGTTAACACCGGCTGCCGTCATCTCCCACATAGCGGGACTTCCCTTCCACCTCCGTATGCAATCATCTGCCCCAAGATAACCTGCTGCCCAAGCCAGACGATCTGTATGAGTGTTAGCTTTGCACTGAAATACTTGATTTCTAACACGGAGGTAACTTACAGAGCCAGCTACCATCCACCAATCGTCTGATCCGAACTGTTTGGCGATGTATATACGGGAATAAAAGCGAAGGAGACAAGAAAACGACGTGATGACTACGAAGGGAATCGTAATCACCCATGTCAAGGGCTGCATATTCTCATAGATACCCATCTTAAGAGCCACTTGTTTCGCGACTAGATTGTTGTCTTCGTTACTTCCGGATGCAGTCGAGATCGAAATCAAAATGGTGGAAGAGTCTGTTTTCACACCATAAAAGATTGGGCTATCAACAACTCGAGAGAAAGGAGGGGACTGGAGCTCTCTTTGAGCTTTTCACCTGGTAATCACGACCGTTTGAAGATTCTGTATGGCCTGAGAGTTCTGTCACTCGAATCCCGAGATCTTGACCAGGCATTGTAGAAATCTGCGTCCAAAAGAAGACGAGATTTTCTTCACCATCCCCTGCCGAAGAGACTATCTTCCATAAGGAGATGAGCAACAGCGGAATTAAATTGAGTTGTTTGATACCCTAGACAGGGTGTTATTGCAGAGTAAGATCTAGAGACCGAGCAAGCAGTCTATCACTGCCTATTTACGTTACTGAGGCTGAGGGAACAGGGCCAAAGGGGCACCTCGGGACGGTTCCGTTGGGCAGTTGAGCATGAACTAAGGAGCATAAATGGTCCTTACAGGGGCGATTTACATAGGAACGCGTGCTATAGAAGGGGGATCAAAGGAGATAATTACAGGAGACGATAAATACCTCCGAGATGCACGATACGCCGTCATCGAGCAGTTTTCAACGCTGTTTCCGGTGCATCGAAGTTGTCTTTACGGGGCTGTAGAAATGTACCATGGGGATGCACTTGGAAGGGCAAGAGATACACTAACGTCGCTAAACGATAAATACACTAAAATATTGATCCATTTTATTCTAAGTAAATAGGCCTTTTAACTACAGTTTCTGCCACCATTACTGTTGACCTGATCGTTACCTTTCAAGGCAAGATGCAAAGGGTGCCTTTGATATGCTATTCAGAGAGGCTTAGAGGTCGTCTGCTTTGAAGTTATTGCTATGGTGGAAGAACTAAGTTCGTTGTTTGTGCGATGCTTATTTCCCTTCACAAGGTGGAGATGTATTTGCCTAAAATAGAATAGATCAATGCTTTGGTGTGTTAATCGTCTAGCGACGTTAGTGTATCTCTTGCCCTTCCAAGCATCCGCATTGCACTGGTTTATGACCGCCTCCTTTTCATACAGTATCATTGAAACGGAGTGAGTGGTCGTAGCCGCGAGACGAGTCCGAGGCCGTCCACAGTGGTTGGTGCGCAACGAGAGCGTCCAGAACCCGTTATCCCGTTGCCCCGTTGTCCCGCGGTACCGTTGAACAATGCTGTTGTTTACTCCTTGTCGTGTGCTGGAACCAGAACCCTACGTTGTTGATACGAAGTAACCGCATGCAGTGGGATGCGCAGCCGGCAGTGGGTCCGGCGATGGCGGGCCGGGATGGTTCGTTTGACGTTTCCCCAGAGCCTAACTGGCCCGTTCTGCTGGGGGAGGAGTTGATATAGATAGCCACGATATAATAGTAATAGTAGGGTCGTAACGGGACAGCAACAGTACCATGACAGTACCGTAATAGCAGCACACAATATTAAGAGTACGTACAGAGCAAACAGTACCGTGCGCACCAGCCAGACTGAGGCGGCGAGTATATCAAAGACAGCTGCACGCACACATAGTGGGGTCGATGTTGGTGATGATTCGTTTCTGCCGCATAAATAATCTGAAATGCATGCATATCCCTGCCCAGGAGTCCAGGTGAGTGTATGGAGTCCTATCTTTACAGTACTTCCCCTTGGGCCTAATAGACTGGGCCAAGCCTTCTGGCAGGTTCCTCCATGCAAGGGCAAAAGACCCAATCAGACACTTGAGATCTAACAGATCATACTATCTTAAGTAAAGCTTCCTCTCACTCTCGACGTAATCTATTACCCTAATACGAAGTAGTTATCTACACCATCCAGGCGCACAGAAAGGGTTTCAAGGCCTGACTATCTCTCTTCTCCCCCCCCCCCCCCCCCCNAAAAGACGGGTGTATATGGCCTGACAATCCTTCAACGCTCTCTATAAAGGCGTAGCTGGATCAACTGGAAAGGTACTCTTTCATGATAATCCATTCTCCTCATCAACAATCGCGGGTTGTCTTTTCAGTCAGGACGTCTATTTGCTCCTCCCACGCTCTATCTAACCATGGCTACCACTACCACTACGACTGCCACTGTGACTACCACCGACAACACCGGGGAGCAAAAACCCAATCTGGACGCCTACAAGGCACATCTCAAAGAAGAAGGGTGGTGTGTCATCCCTGATCTCCTAGACGCCGAAAAATTAAAGGAGGTCAACGAGAAGCTCTGGTGGGCGAGAGACGAGAGCGAGCGTCGAGGGGATAAAACCTATCTGGACTGGCTAGATCCCAATGCAAGCAATGTCCGTATCTTCTACCTGCCGGAGCTGCACGCCATTTTCCGCGAGATGCTTGCCCACCCGACCGCCATCGAGATGGTCAAGTCGGTGTTTGGCTCGAACTTCCTCATCTCCAACTTCACGGCCAACATCGCCCGCCCGGGATCCAAGTCAATGGGGCTTCACTCGGACCAGTCTCTTATGTGCCCCAACCCATGGCTAGAGCCGTGGAATCTGAACGTCATCTGGTGTCTGTCTGACCTCTATTTTGAGAATGGGGCGACGGTCTTTATTCCCCGGAGTCACAATTGGACGACCACAGCAGACATCCCAGAGGAGCCCGAGAAACTTCTGCAACCGTTTGTTGCCAAAGCCGGTTCAGTTGTCGTGATGGATGGGCGTCTCTGGCACACCTCTGGCGCAAACATCACCAAAGATGTTGATCGCCCGCTCTTGTTCGCCTCGTACAACACACCCTTCTTGAGGCCACAAGTCAACTGGGCCGCGGGACTCTCTGCAGAAACAAAAGCAGACTTGAGTGATGACATGAGGGAATGGATGGGCGTGAATCGCGATGCCAATCTTGGAGTGGTGAGGGGCGTGAACGACGTTTTCACAATGTAAACGTCGTGGGTTTCGAGGCCAGTTTTGACGGGGTCTGAGCAATGTAAATACCTTTCAGCGTCCGGTTCTGGTAATCTGAGCCGTTTTTGTCATTTCGTTGTGCAATAAGAGTTGTAAGTATCTAATATTGGCATGGTTCTAATATTGGTATTATGGATGTGACGCTTGACAGCTCTTTCAAATCAAACGCAAGTGATACTTCTATTATCCTACGTATTCATAACATCGGGGGCACTTTACCCTTCGAGTTCCCACCAACAACTCAATACGAATGAATACCGAGTAACAACAATGAGAGAATGGCAGTCAACCGTAGGTCCCAGCCGTACACAGATTATCCTATGCCATCTTCTGGCGTGAAACTGCATGTCTTGGTACGTGCCCACCACACAACTATTATTGCTTCCCTGCACGAGAGTAAATCACAAAATGTTAGCTCGCAGCGAGCGTCTCTGGAAACACGTCTCCGGACAACTGAGACAGTGCATCAGTCAACTCCCGAAAGAAAGGAATCGATAGAGCGAGCCTCTGAGTCTGTCTGGTCATATCTTGATTGCGCATGCCTGGCCTGCGGTCTTACTCGTACCAAACCAAGCACCCATTGCATGAGCACAACAGAGTTTGAAGCAGGGTGAAGCAGATAAGCCAGGGGAACGTGGGTCTCGATTCATCCGTTGCCATTGTGTCGAGATGGGGTGACCTTCAGCGCCTCTCCCACGTACAGGACTGTTGTCGATCCTTCGTTGCCGGCGAAATAGACTGAGCCTAGCCTTCTCGAGGATTTTCTTGTGCAGGGGCAAATCAACGAGTCAGACACTTAAAATTCAACAGATCTTATTATCTTTAATACGGCTTCCTCTCGCTCTTGACCTAGTCTATTACGCCGGAGAGGAAGTAGAAGAGCTCACTCAATTCACTTGCGGCAATCTTTCTCAGCACACGCAGTACTCATAACAGATGCGATTGGATTATCTCTGGTCTCCTCCCTAAAAACACAATCCACCAAGTCACCGCCCCACACGTATGCTGGTCGCTGTTATACTCCGTGTTGGTTTGCCATTTAAAATTGATTCCTGCACTGTAGCGGCGGATCCATGTATGTTGTATGTTGGAACATGGGGTTAGCGTCGGGACTCAGGTGCTTGAGGCATTGATCCGCAGACCCATTTTGGGGGGCCATCCGTGAAATTCGAAGAAAATGGAAAGCTTCATTGGACGACAGATACGGCTGTTGATGCCCCGTATTGTACAGTTTCACACGTATACTTCAACTGAACTGGGCTGTACTGTGTATACATCGTAGACTTTCCGTGATCTGTTCCGCGCAAGTTCCACGGCACAAAGATATGAATACAGTAGAGGCGCGGGCGGTGTGCAGGGCTCGCTTAGAGTAAAAAAANCAACCTCGCCAATTGATCAGCAAGCGACTTACGCTGTAGAGCGATCAAGCGGCGTAGATTCAAGCGGCGTAGATGTAGGTTCCACTGTGATACTTCGTACTGCAACAGACATTTACGTTTGCACGCACAGTGAGTGTAAGTAGACTCGAGGGAGGGGATGGTCAAAGCAAGAACTAGTTGCATAGAACGTCCCCCGTCAAAACTGCTTTCGTGCACCTGCCCAGGTTACAACGTCCAGTGATGGGATTTCTCTCTCCTACCGAAGAACCTCAAATATAAGCACAACTTAGCGGTTTGAGCTAGATGTGACCATACCTCATACAGCTTAGTTGGCAGGTGATCACCGCCACTCCACTTTTATTCTACCAATCGACGATAGAAATTATTGATTGCAGTTACATCAATAAGCGACCTAACAATAACGTATTAAATAAGTAAAGCGGCGGAATTTATGGCGTCAACCAAACGGGATTAGGCTTAAGCCTTCCACTAGCTCAAACCGCTTTATATTTGAGATTCTTGGGTAGGTGTAGTTCCATTTGCAAGCCTGACAGTACAGTATCAATCAAGACATATTCTACTGTAACCTCTAGCTGCGGGTCTTCCCCTTAGTCTTATCACTGAGCCTTCACCGTTCAAGATCAGCGGGTAAATACTCCATCAACCCACCCTTCCGCAGAATCCCCTGTCCAACAGACCCATACAGGCTCGTCCTCATGCTCCCTATCAATTTGCAATCCATAATGTCTCGGAAGATACCACTTGGGATGATATACAGTACAGTTCAGTACCTTGTCTCCCACGCGATCTTTGGCCTACGGTACTGTATGTACATGCCTGCATTGTTCGGTCTGTTCGCTGCTACAACAACGTGGCTCGCACGCAGAGTGAAGGGAATATCTGCACGACAGGGTCGTTTCCAGTATGGACTGCCGCAATTTTGACAGACAATTTGCTAATCTCCACGTTTCTCCACCCGAATATCGGATATTGCAGCGATATGCTTGACGGGGGATTAAAACAATAAACCACAGCTTTCGAGGCGTTACTACATGCAGAATTCTGGCGGCTCGGCTGGATGCCTCCCAGCGTTTATATAACCTTGATCTCTGCATTGCCCGAGTTCCAGACGTCTGCCGCGTTCTACTTCTTCATTGTTTTACTAGTGTGCAATCCCGTAAGAAGACTCAGTCAATCATGGGCAGTAAAGAAGACGCCGACTATGCGCTCAAGCGCCTGGAGCACGAACATGCCGACCAAGGGCAGCTAGAAGACATTGCGCAGTCAGATGCACTTGCGACAGACCAGTCTGCGCTGTCGACCCGATATTGGTTGAGTCTGCCCATGCTGGGCGCCATCTTCTCAATTGGCATGGGGACCACTTCCAGTTATATGGGATTCTCTCCTCCCGCAGCCATCTTGACCTATATTAATGCCGATATAGGTATGATCTTGTCTACGGTCATATCGGCGCATGCTTACCTGTCTTAGGCCCAAGTAATAACTCGTCTTTATTCTCAATCATCTGGTCAACCTGCAGTGCTATTTCCATATTGCTGTTTGGAAGAATTTCAGACAAGTTTGGAAGAAGATGGTTTGTCATAGGTGCGAGTATCATGGGTTTTATTGGGGGTATGTACAAGTACCACGGCGATTTTGAAACCATCAATTACATGCTGATCGTAAATAGGAATCATCGCCTGTACAGCACAGGATATGAATACCCTAATTGGTGCAAATGTTTGTATATAACTCCCACAAGCTTGAATTTCGCTGACTTTTGCAGGTCTTGCTCGGTCTCTCTGGTGGAGTTCACAGTTGCTACGGCCTTCTTGTAGGGGAGATCTGCCCCAATCGATACAAGCTTGTGGGAATCGCCATTTGTGTTATTCCTGCCATCCTCCCAACAGGATTCGGTGCATATTTAGCATTGTCGCTCGTTCACTACGCAAATTGGAGGTTAGTATCCATCTGCGGCAAGCTACTGTATAACTGACTTGTACTGGATGGTGCTACTACATCTACCTGATCCTTATGGGTGTTACTATCCTTCTGCAGTTCGTGTTCTATTTCCCGCCCAGCTTTCGACAACTGCATGGGAATACACGTACGAAGTTGCAAGAATTTCATCGGATTGACTTTGTTGGAGGGTTCTTACTTATTGCTGGGTTGGCTCTGTTCCTCTTGGGCGTCTCATGGGGTTTGTCTTCATACCTGTTGCCGCCGGAGTTTCTAACATCAAACAGGAGGACAACCACTTTCCTGGTCGTCAGCGCGAATTCTTGGTCTTCTGATTAGCGGCGCAGTCACCCTCGTCTGCTTCGTTTTCTGGGGTACGGTAGAAGAAAGCTGAGCAATTGATGCAGAACTAACGTGTTGTTAGAAATCTACTCTAAGACTCCAAACCCGCTGATGCCCATGCATTTCTTCAAAGATGTTCGGGGATTTCTCTGTCTCGTGATCATCGGCTCCGTTGCTGGTACCTTGTATGTCTCTATGAGCATCATCTGGCCTTCCCGTAAGTACTTGTTGTGAGGTCACCGAATCGCTTCTAACAGTGCACAGAGGTGGTGAGGATTTATGGCAGCACGGTGACTGACTGGAAAACAACTGCCTGGCTATCCGTAAGTTTTGATCTCCCATATCATTTCGAGGGGAGGTTTGTCTAACCATTTTCAAAGACCACCATCGCGTTCGGTATCCAAGGAGGCATCTATATCCTTGGGTCACTCTTCCACATTATCAAGAACATCCG
Organism: Scytalidium lignicola; assembly: GCA_002812745.2. NCBI lineage: Eukaryota > Fungi > Ascomycota > Leotiomycetes > Scytalidium > Scytalidium lignicola. Next base: position 3,520 of record NCSJ02000446.1, on the reverse strand, counting down.
CTGGCAACTGCTTGTCTTGATGTCAATCTCTACAGCTTTCTGCGGTGCCCTCATCTCCTGCAATAGACACAACAAGGGTCAAAGTGCAGCTTTCTCTTTCCTCGCCGCATTCCCCGCGGGTGCGTTGGAACTCATTCCCAGTGTGCTTGTCCAGATGGATTCCGATGATGCCGACTTAGGCACTGTTTTCTGTAAGTTACCGGAACTTCAACGTCTATTCCCACTAACACGCACCAGCCGTTGTTTTCGCAATGAGAACAGCCATTGGGTCCATCATGACGACTGTTTTCGTCGCCATCCTCTCCAACAAGACCCCAGAGACAATGGCTTCTATCATCCCGCCAAGAGTCCTCGCTGCCGGCCTGCCTAGCTCTTCGCTGACTAGCCTCATGGCAGCCATTGCTTTGGATAGTCCAGCCGCCATCGCTGCCGTGCCGGGCATGACACCAGTCATTGAGTTGGCAGTTTCCAACGCCCTTTCCGACGCATACGCTGCCGCATATGCCTTCGTGTACTACGCCGCTGTTGCAGTTGGCGGAGCCGGCCTGATTGCCGTGCTCTGTATGAAAGACTACGATCATGAACTCACCAGCCACGTTCCCCGCAAGATCTATCCTGGTGGGAGTGCATCTACAAAGGATGAGCGCACGGATGAGGAGAGTCAGGCAGAGGAGCACGCCACTGTGTCTCAGGAGAAAGCGCTTCAAGGCTAATCCGTGCTGTTAAAATGTCGCCAAAGATAGACTGGTAACGGGATTAGATTGAATGCAGCTACCTTTTACATTCTAGGACAAAGCAAGTTCATAAAGCCGTTCTCTCACATCTTTTAATAAACTCTTCAAAAACTCAGATGATGGCCACATAAATATAATGCTCCTCTGATATAATGAAAGCACCTATGTTGTCTAGTGCGGCGCTCATTTAAGTATGTGTTTGAATTTTATATCTTGAACCGGGCAGAGATAGTTTTTAAACTTAATTAAGGGGATACTTAAATCCTCCGAGCACTTACCTAAATGATAAATCCTCCGGATTGCGCCGGTACCGGACATAACCTCAGGCATTCAGGTATCTCGCCTGCACATACAAATTAGTATGGTAACAAGAGATTATGCTATATAACAAATAATACCCTACTAGTCTACACAGTAATTTAAAGCTACAGTAATACTTCGATACAATCTTGGGTCTCTTGAACCACATCCCAGGCCTCTGAAGCCTGCATTGCCTCGTCAGCCAGTTTAGCTGTTTCCTCCATAGAATCTGTGTGATAAATCGATGAAATTCTACGCTGATACCCTTGTTCCCATGCTGTCCTAGGCTTGTACATATCTCCACCCATTTCTTGAATTCGCTATATCCCAACTTTGGTAGTTGTACACCTAGATCACGTGATATATATCTCTCTTCCTTCAGCTAATTCTCTTGAACTTGAAGCTTTTAATACTAGTAGAGCTGAGTTACTAAGAAGCTCAAAAGCAAAGGGTAAACGTTTTGTGCCAGAAATTGTATTAGTAATCGACTTCTAGCCTTTCCTTAAAGCTCCTTTAGGTCTACCTTTCCCCCTTCACAACTTATAGGTTTAGAATAAGTACTTGAATGTTTGAAATTAACAAAGTACATTCTTTTAACTTGTTATAATACTAGTATACATGTATATCCTCAAGACATATCACTTCTCTATCTCTTTCTTGTTGTTATATCAAGTAATAACAAGAGAGGCTTATAGAATACTATGTTAAGCATGTATACTGTATAATATCAAGTGTTGTAGCTTTAAGGATCTTAGCTTTTTCAGCTACTATCTTTTCAAGTATATAGTCATAGACTTGACCTAGAACTATAGAAAACAAGTGTATATTAACATAGTGTTTTCGTCAAAGTTGTTCTTGAGCTATAGTTGTTTCTATACCTTTTTGCTAAGATGCTTAGAATAAAAGTAAACGTTTAAACACATTGTTCAGATTACCATTTCCATATTATAGATATGACTTTAAAATGCTATAACAACCCTTTATAAGTGAAGTCACGAGTACTCCAAAGTGATAATGTTGATTAACCTAATATCAAACTAGCTTTTCTTTTCATAAGATTAACTACATATTCTTTACATAATTAACCATTGTATGTGAATACATATGAAGTTTAATAAGATTAGATGTATAAGCTTCAAGAGTAAGAGAATCTAAAAGGATCCTCTAAAGCTTTAAAAACTCTTGGAATATATAGTACCTTTTCTATATACTATCTTCCTTTACTGGTAATAAAAAGAATCACTTTATTTTAGCTAATATATTCATATTAACATGTTACTTACAAAGTAAATAGTTAAATCTAAGGAAATGTATATCAATACTCTTCATTAAAGCTAATTCCCTATCAGTTATTATAGAAAGTAACTCTACAATATAATGCTATTTCATCATCTCCTTAAACTAACCTAGAACTCAATCATATGATTTCTCTGTTTCTTCTAAAATGAATATTAACCTTAACTGAATTACCTTGTTACCACTGGTTATAACACATATATTAAGTAATAGCATGTAAAATTAGTTGGTTTTATATGTACAATCCATAAGTAATATATCAAGATATTGTTGATATAATACAAGTGCTTTTAGGTAAGCATTAAAAAAANTAAACTAGATTATTAGTAGAATTAGTCAAATATACTAGGTTAAAGCCTTGTTCCTCAAGTTTTNGCCTTGAATTATTAGTAAATAAAAANGCAAAGGATAATCTTAAAACATACAATAACCATTGAATTAGTGTTTACCCTGCTAACGACTTTAATCAGGCTACTTGAACAATATTGGTAATATTACTCCTAATAATTAAAAGTTGTAAGTATTCGATATGAAGGGAATTCAATATTTGAACATTCCTTATTCCAGCGTAAGCTTTGGATAATATCTAAGCACAAATCTAAGAGTCCAGAGCAACCATTCTGTATACTGGATGAGCTATAGGTGCTGTAAAGGCATTATGGTTATATGTTAATTCCATAACCTTTAACCTCCACTCATTCCCTTCTACTTTAACAACTACTTTCATCTTGCAATCACACTTTTTGCTAGCTGAATTACACTGTTTTGATGGATGTACGCCTTCCTTTTTGCCCTTAGATTGATACTTTCTACCCCTATCACACATATATACCACAGTTTTTGGTTCTTTGCGACGAATGACGAATGCATATCCATTAGTACATGCCCAAGTCTGAATTAAAGCAAATAACAAGGGTAAATCAGTGTATAACACTTCCAGAAAAGCTAGGCCGCATAAAGGAGGGTTTGGGATAGTCATATTGAGCAAATGTAGCCAAAGATAAGGGTGAAAATGACTTCAATTTCATAGGGGATTCCAGCACTCTACGAAACACGTATTATTAGGATAACGCGTTTTACGTGTTTTCGTAGAGGGATATTACTGGATCATATGGTTACTAATAAATTACTATGGAGCGCGATGGTCCGGGCACATCCGGTACCGGCGCAATCCGGAGGATTTAGGTAAG
>NCSJ02000445.1:0-30869 GCA_002812745.2 Scytalidium lignicola | reverse complement strand
CCAGTTAGCGCAGAGGACAAGTCCTGTGCTAAAATAACATTGCTCAAAAATGCCAGACCCGTGAGAAGAACAAAAGGGAGTTTCATGGTCCGAATCTGCTGAATTTTGACGCAGGGCTCCGACAGCATACGAAAGAAAGAAAGAAAGAAAGAAAGAAAGAAAGAATGAATGAATGAGTGAATGGATGAAACAAAGTGTAAGGAGAGGAAAAAGGTCGGCTATACCTCTCATACAGAGGTTTTATGATGGGTGACGGGACATCAAGAGAGAGTTGAAGGAAAGAGGCACAGAAAAGAGACGAGACCCTAGCTTAGATCGATCTGAGATGGGTCATAGATGAGCAAATCATCAGGCTGACTATCTGAAATCTTGCATATGGCAGAACGCCATGAGAACCCTTGAAGAGCTTGATGTGATCTGGACCCCTTATCTATCAATTACTTGTAACCGAAGGACTCCGTGTGGTCGGACAGTTGTGCGGGCCTAGGAATCGCCGGGGCACTTCTCCGCTGTAGAGTCTTAACTGAAGGAAGTTAGGATTTAACAGAATGTCTCACATCGTCAATGATGTGACGCGGTTTTTAGCAGTGGTCGGCGAAGCACACCAGATGCAGTAATGAGGTGGAGATGTGGAAGTGGACTGGGTTATTGATTCGGGCTTGCACCGTCGAGGATAGCCTAAGTGGCTTCTTCGTGTTGTCTAATAATTAATCTCTTCTCGGGGTTCCATAATGTGAGAGGTCAGTGCAAACGGGACAAACTTTCCACAGACACTAGGGCATAGCGTTCATTAAGCAAGCTGAACTTTTCCCATTACATTACGCAATTCTTAGGGGTCCCTTTACCTCCACTTAGCATGCTTTCTTCTGTCCGATCGGTCGGTCTTGGTACGATGGTCTAGAAATGAATGCTCCACAAGAAAAGAATATCAATAATACCAAGTTAAGTTATGACAACTCAGATCGCGAGTGGGATCGAGGGAGGCTTGGCGCCGAGAACCATTTCCTCCCCCCTGCTAACAGATACCAGTGGCCTGGTCCCGAGCAGATCCCACGTGGTAGGGGCGTGGATCTCCCGAGTGCGACACCATAGCCGAATCCCTGAGAATTCCTTTTTCCCGCCGATCAGGGCTCACGACGCACGACATCAGGATAGTAAGAAGCTTATAAATCTCATGCCTTCTACATATAATCAACCGCAAACTATTGATCGTCTCCATGCATATCAACCTTTTCGCTACACGCTGTTCTGGGCGCCATTCATGTAGCGAAGCTTACACAGGCAACTCCAAGGAGTAGGCGAAAACTTTTACTATCAATTATCCGCGAGTGAAACCCCGAAATGTAGACGTTAGGGCTTTCAGCTAATTAGTTTTAGCAACCGGGTCTCGCTCATCACTATTAACAGCCCTGTCTTGGTCTTGGTATTCAAGCTCCAAGGTGGTATACATTGGTCTAAGTTTTTCTAGATTAATTTGATGTAGCTGTCACCCGGACGTATTACCCGTACCAAACCCTAGATTTCTCACAACCCAATACGCTCCGCTTACAAGCTACATGTCCTACAGGCTACCGGCCCTCTAGGTTTCTAGGCTAGGCCGCAAAAGAGGCCAGCAGACATAGATTATAGATCCCTAGCAATCAATAGCTTGAAGCTTATGTTTCACTAACCACTCTCAAGTAAAATGATTTAAGTTTTTAAATTCAGTGCAGGTACCCCTAAAGGCTTAAAATCAAATATTTTCCCTGGATTCAGCAGCCAAAAAGGATCAAGCGCTAACTTGATTTGTCTCATCACGGCGATTGTCTCTGGGCCGAGTTCCTGAAGAAGGGATTCTTTCTTGCCTAAACCAATTCCATGTTCACCCTGTGAAGCAATTAGTGATCTTTTCCTACGTAGACCGTTTCCCGCAAGCTTTGAAAGTGCAACCTACTGTGCAGGACCCTTCCATCTCAAGTGCACGTTCCACCATGTTGTGAACGCATTTTTCAACTCGATTTCTTTCCTCCTGATCTTGTTTATCATGCATGATAATTTCATGAAAATTGCCATCGCCAATATGACCGACAATACCTGCAAAAACACCCAGGTCGTCCAGCTCCTTTTTAGATAGCTCTATTCCCGTGTCAGTGCTGAGCAAGAAATGGCAACTGGGGTAAATAATTTACCGATAATTTCGGGAAGTTTTGATATAGGTACTGCCACGTCTGTTGTCCAGACATACGAACTCTCCCCTCCTAACGTGATCATGCTCCACAGCGCTTCTTTGCGAGCTGACCAGAGTGTACGTGCCTCTTCCTCGTTGTTGGCGAATTCGAAAGTGTCAGCGTCCGCTTGAATTAGTGCTCTAGTCAGAGCAATACTATCAGCAACCTGTCCCAGAGTTCCGGAAAATTTGAAGAAAAGCGTTGGAGCCTCTTTCCAAACTCGCGATGTTCCTCCGGCGCGGTTTATGACCTCCATTTGTACCTCATCTAAGATTTCCATGCACTGGACCGAGATGCCCTTGCGAATGATTTGCATAGCCGCAGTGGCTGCCTTCCGCATGTCGGAGAATGTAACGACTCCAACTCGTGTTTGTTCTGGGATGGGACAAAGTTTCAACGTGATTTCAGTCACAAGGCCCAATGTGCCTTCAGAGCCGGTAAACAAGCCCGTTAGATTGTAGCCAGCTGAGGTTTTTCGAGGCCGCCGCCGAGTCTTTATAATGCGACCGTCTGCAAGAACAACCGTCAAATTAATGACCCAATCTTTCATGGTCCCGTATCGGACAGCGTTGGTGCCGCTACAGTTGGTTCCGACCATGCCTCCGATTTTTGCAGACGGGCCTGGATCCACTGGGAAAAACAGGCCGGTGTTCTTGATATCCTTATTGAGTTGCATCCACTGGATAGAGGGTTGAACAACAACATCCATATCCTCTTCATGAAGTTTAATAATCCGATCCATAAACATAAAGTCGATGGTTACTCCTCCATAAGGAGCGGAGGAGTTGGCTTCAAGGCTAGATCCGCCCGAATATGGAATCATAGGAATACGGTATTGGTGGCATGTTTTGGCAATTTCAGAAACTTCTGCAGTAGACCGTGGATATGCGACGGCCATGGGCAGGCGTTGAGCATTGGTGGACGACCATTCGGAGTAGCCATGATGATACAAATCGTCCTCGTCAGTACTAATTGCATCATCACCAAGCTTCTCACGAAGATCAATTAAAGCCTAAGGGTACTAATGATTAACAAAAAGAGTATTCCAGCGGAGAAAGATAACTAATCCCTACTTTGTCAAAATCCTCGGTCAGCCCGTATGTAGGCTGGTTATGGTTGATACTCTTTGGCAGGATCCCGAAGGTAGCAGCAACACCAGCTCCAACTAACGCAGTAAATAATATGTAAGATGTACCTGGGAAGCTGTGGAATATGCTCGCATTTCGAATGATGCTGCTACGTTTGTAGGCTTCCCTAATATTGTTGGAGAAAGGTCTCCTCACCGAGGGACGGCTGTAGGTAAAGTCGCGATGGAAGAGCTTGTAAGGGGTTCGCCTTCGAAGTATCGGAATTAGAAAACTCATAGTCGCTTATATTGTACTGATATACAGGCATCCCACTTGGAGACGGAATGGAAGGGTAAGATCACAAATAGCTCAGCATTTTTTATATTGCATACGGTTGAATCTTGTCTAGTGAGCCGATAGGTCACATTCTCCGTGGAAGAATTTGGCCCAAAGCTACGACCCATATCAGCATTTTCTTGAGAACTAGATGCGGGGGAATTTATGAAAATCATTGACATAGTGAGGGGGAATTCGATGAGGCAAGCCCCCGCGTGAGGGGGTTAGAATGAATTAGTACGGAAGGAGGTGTGATTCTACTGGTCATATTAGGAAATTTTATACCGCTGTTTTAATCAGATGGTCGGTATATCACTTCATTTACTCTGGATTATCAGACGTGCAAGTGGTTTTGATTAAAGCAGCGCAATTTCTGATTTGCCGTCTAACAGGGACGGGTCATTCTACATCAATTTTGACCCCCTTTTCCCTGCCCAACAACCCACCTCCAAGTTTCGCTTCAGATAATGTAATCACCCCCTCTTCTCTAATAAAATAGACCCCTCACGCCATTTTGTTAATATTCCTGGCAGTCGCACCTTCGAATCTTCGGCTCAGATCACCAACCGGAATTCTCAAAGGAAAGTCAACCGATTCCAGCAGTAAACTAAGGAGGTAATACCAAGCCATCACACAGACTGCAAACGTCAAAGCACCTCCGGCCTGTTGAAAAGATTCAGGTTCATCTATTAGACATTATTTCTCTTGTTAAGAATTTAAGGTTAGAAATACCTTTTGGAGCTTGTTTCCTGCTGAAGGATTCCCGTGTCCGATACACCAATATGACGCCGCCAAACAGATCAAGGCGAACGTCAAGGTGGAAAATATGCCGACGAATACAACATTGAGTCGAAAAGCGCACAACGCATAAATTGCGACCAAAACAGCAGTGAAAACCAGACCAAATGCTAGTAGCAAGAACTACGTAAGTATGTGTTTCTGACCACCACAGCAAGCCAAGAACTTACCATAGCTTGAATAGAATTGACTTATATCTATATCTGGGTTACCACTAGTAAAGAATCCTTGGGCGTTGAAGCTCGGTGTTTGAGTTGCCCCGAACCCTAACCAGAAGGCTCCTGTTACCTACTATTAGTTTGAGGTTATAGAAATCTTCTCGAGTTTGGTGTGTGACTTGCCAAAGGAACCAAACACAACAAAGGGAAATGTGTTCCCCAATATAAATTCCAGGATCGACGCGATGATTTGTAGCAATCCGCCGAAAAAGTAGCCGAATCCTCTATATCGACTCACATTTAGCGATAACCATCCCTTTCGATACTCCAGGATAAGTCAACAGTAACCTACATTGTTGCTGCCCCTCCGCCTCCAGCTCCTCCCCAACCCAAAAGAGTGCAGGATAGGGGACTTGATACCATTAAGAAGCCAACGAGCCCACTTTAAGATGTATTAGCAGAAGAGATTCAGAATATCTGGGCCCTAGGCCCTAGACACGACCAGAAATAGCCAAAATACTCACTAGGGCGTTGGATTACCAAGACGCTTGTACCAGTCCGCCTTGGGAATCTGAGGAGTGAGGTATCGTCTCTCAAAGACCTCGATGGGAATAGCAACGCTTGCGTTTGTTCTGACGTGTTCGAGCATATCGGCATGTCCATCACGGCCCATTTTTATGGTTTCTGACATGTTTAGAGGCACAGAAAGGAGTTTTGTTAGATGAAAGTTCAATGTTTAAGTTAAAAGACTTGTACTGCTCTGCTGATTAGCATGAATGAAAATCAGGGTAAGATGTAGGTTGTACGGCCCTTATATACATAAGTGTAATGAGCAATCTAGATGCCCGGAGACTAAGGGGTCCGTGGTAACGGATCTGGAGACCCCGCAAACCCGCACTCTGGGGGTGAACGTCTCCGCAAAGTACTGTAAGGTAGATAAACTGTAACCCCCGCAGTTATTAACACCTTACCTAAACCTGTTGAAGGTGAGAAGTAGTTGCTTTTTCTTAGTTGCCAGATCCAGTCATAATATTTTTATAAGGGGAAAGCTAAATCTACTCGGAATCGCTGACATTGGCAAATTTCAAAGCACATGGCCGATCGATTCTTCAGCTTTAAATACCCTCTAATACGTTGCGCACATCAATTACTTCGATTGTATTCGCATTTAAATTATAAAGTACAGAGTATAAAACCTCTACAATTATAAGTTATTTAATCATTATATTTATAGAGTATTAATCACTATAATTGCAAGGCACTAATCGCTGTTTTTGCGGGGGCGCTAGTCGCTATAGTTACAGGGCACCGGTCACTATAAATACAGGGCACTGGTCACCACAATAACCTCTAATAAACCATCTAATATTATAACAACTTATGAATACAAAGCGTTCACTAATTACTACAGAAAATCTCAATCACTATAATAATAACATAAATAGTATAAATACTATTAAATGAGCTTGTATTTATGAGAAATTGTAGTATTTTAAAGTGTTAACAATTGCTTGAAATCACATGCGCTTAACGAGTAGATTTAGCTAAACAGCGAGTAGATTTAGCTTTCCCCTTCTATAATCATTTCACACATTATATACCTGGGTGATATATCTAGAGTAAGATAGTCTTGGAGAACTATGAGAAAAGTATGAGTTCACAAATACGAGGCTAAGATTATGACTCGAAGAGAAGTTGAAGCGAAATATTCTTTTCGTGTCGTATAGCAATGTTGCCAAGGAAGAGCTATAATTTCAGTATTTGACCAAGCACTACCGGTTCATACAATGCGTGAGCATTTCGAAGCGCAGTTACTGCGTCATTGATGCACTCTTTCGCTTTGTCTAACTTGCCCGTCCAAAGCCCAAAGGGATGACATACGCCCTTGTATACCTTGATCGAACTCCTTGTACCTGCGGCCAACAGTTTTTCATGATAAGCAATCGCTTCAGACAGCAATATGTCAATCTCTGCACAGTGAATCGATGCGGGCGCAAGATTGCCATGGGACGAGGCAAGAATTGGAGAAGCTTCCCAGGTATTGGCATTTCTTCTCCGTGATTCTGACCATTGCCCATTCAAGGTCAGCTGGATTGTCATTTCAGATCATTATTGGAATACTGACCAGGGTTTGTTCCCAGCCAATGATTCGCAAACCACTGCATCCTGCTCAATGGAAAACACGGTGCATTTTCACAAGTGATATAAGATTCGTAAGGAACGCCGGCATTACACGACCCCTCAAGGGGAACAAATCTGACATCGAAAATAGGAACCACAAGTAATTGTAGCTTTAACTGTGGCATTTCCAAAGTATCACGGGCCTTGATAGCTAAAACTGCTGCTATGTGGCTACCAGATGCCATTCCTCCGATCGAAACGCGGGACTCATCAATTCCAAGATTTGCCCCGTTTCGAAGAATCCATGTCAGAGCTGTCCACGAGTCAGTTATTTGCGTGGGAAATGGATACTCTGGCGCAAGACGATAGTCCACGTCGACAACTACTATGCCAAGTGCCTGGCAAACTTGTCGGCACCACGATTGGTCTGATTTAAGATTTCCGGTTACCCAACCACCTGGCCGACATCAGCTCAACTTAATCACCTCAAACGAGGCCTATTTCAGGCCGAACTCACCACCATGGTAGTTGACATGAGCTGGAAGACCACAATTATTCCTCAGATTTCCACTTTCGATAGCTTGTTGGCTGGGCCAATATACCAGCACGTTTATATACCCTTCAGGTTCGTGAACATTTAGACTATGGAGTGTTGAACTTCCAACGTCCGGCATCGGCCCTTCTCCAATCCCAGACGTGTATTTGGATGGGTCAGCTCGATATTGGGTGATAGTGACTTGATCAGCCCTAAGCCGACATGCTAAAATAATGTAGGCACTTAGTACGATGAAGGATTCTCATGTATCCTAGAATGGAGCTTCGAGTACCTTGATACTTGTTATACAGCTCAGTGAACTGAGGATCGAGCCTCTCAATGAATTCAGGTGTGATAGGATTCACCACATGTTGCTCTTTAGAAGACATCTTCAATTTCTGCGAACAGGTGGCAGAATGTATTCAAATAATTCTATTATTCTTGGCAAAAACCTCTTGCAGGATGATGGACGGAGAACAGAAGCACAGCAGCACCTCTCCAGATTTAATCAAAGGATTACTAGAACTCATTAGTAGTACAGAAAATTAGCACAAATTTGGTCACCTGAAATTCTCTCCATTGTTTCCCGAAGATTAGATACCAATTACCTAAAAATGTCATTAACTTCTCCGCATGCCTACCCCCTATCTAATAATTACCCTCTAGCCCCCTCATCGCCTAACCCCATATTGCGGGGTGCGGGGTGCTGTCTATCAATGTCCCAAGTAAACATCCCTGATTCTAGTCCCCTACATCTGCTCGACCCCTCATGAGGGGTTGTCGATATAGAGGAACAAGCTAAAATGGTTTATAGGCATGAGTTGTCCAAGGATATAATTACAAACTTCTCACCCTGAATATCAGTATAGCCCATAACGTCTGATTTCAACTTTATATCAACTGGAAATCTTCTGACCAAGAAATCATGGACACAAAAATTCAAACCGTTATCCTCCCGGCAGTCTTGAATATCCCACCGGCGGATGTCGCCAAATTGCTTCTATTTGCTCTGCCTATAACCATCTTACTCTACTTCGTCATCAACGAAATTGGGAGGTTCAGAGCCAGATTACCCAATATCGACGGCCCACCCGGTTTGCCTGTCGTCGGCAACCTTCACCAACTTGGCCCAGATCCCGCCGAGCAGTTAAGAAAATGGGGGCAAAAATATGGAGGCGTCTACCAGATCATGATGGGTAATATGCCTGTCGTCGTCTTTAATTCCATGAGAGCTGCAAAAGACGTCTTTATTGGTCAAGGTGGCGCACTGGTGGATCGACCGAGATTCTACACCTTTCACGGGGTTCTTTCTAGTGTTGCTTCTACAATTGGAACTACACCATGGTATGGAGCATACTCCCCCCATCAATAATGTGAAATATATAAGGAAAATCTAAAATTCGAAAAACAGGAGCGAGTCAACAAAGAAACGTCGTAAGGCCGCCGCAACCGCTATGAACAGAACCTCGACAGCAAGCTACATCCCATTAATCGACGAACTCTCGCGAGACTTTATATCTGATCTTTTGCGGAGTTGCAAATCTGGAGAAATTGCGTTCGACCCAAAAANCGTTCATCCAGAACACGATTCTTGATTTAACAATGACAGTTAACTATGGAGCTCGACTACCTAGGGAAGCTGGACTGTTTGATGAACTGACATATGTCGAAGAGAATGTGTCACGAATCAGGTCTGCCGTAGGTTCCTTACAAGACTACATCCCGATCCTAAGATTGAATCCAATAAATTCGAAATCTGCACATGCAAGGGAAATCAACAGGCGAAGACTGCTATATCTCAATCGTTTCAATGATGAGCTTCAGCAACGTCTCAGAGACGATAAAGTCCAGCCCTGCATCCAAGGAAATGTGCTCAAAGACCCAGATTCTAAGTTCACGGAGGTGGAGTTGATGTCTCTAAGCATGTCAATGGTCTCTGGCGGCTTGGACACTATGGTGAACACACTGGCATGGACGGTTGGCACTCTGGCCCGTCGTCCCGATATCCAGGAAACTGCCTACAAAGCGATTCGGGATGCTTATGGACCGGAGATTTGGGGGAAGATTGAACAGGAAAATGGTGTCCCATACATTACAGCTCTTGTGAAGGAGAGTCTGCGGTACTTTTCTGTGCTGCGACTATCATTGCCCCGGACTGCTTGGCGTGATATTGAATACAAGGGAATACACATTCCGAAGGGTACAACCGTATTTTTGAATGCTTGGGGGTGCAACAGAGGTAATGATTCCAACAGCAAGTCAGAAAGAGACATCAGAACCTGACTGAGAGCAGATGAGACGACGTTTGGGCCAGATGTGCATGAATTTCGGCCAGAGCGTTTCCTAGCATCAGAAGATGGCGTACACCTTGATCATGCTGCATTTGGTTTAGGTAAGCAAAATTCCGCCCACCACTAGTTAGTTACACCAGAATAGTTCTATGTCTGACTAGGCTTACAGGGACGCGAATGTGCGCTGGAAACCAATTGGCTCAGCGCCAGTTATACATAATGATGCTCCGGCTGATATGGGCTTTTAAGATTGAGCTCAGCACTGATCCTCTGGAAAACAAATGGAATATTCATCCGCTTAAAGTATGAGAGTTCACGAACAATTCTGAAGACTTCATTTTGCTAATACGGAGATGTAGGATTCCACAGAGCCCTCCCATTTTGCGGCCATCCCCCCTCGTTACAAGCTTCGGTTTATTCCTCGAGACAGTGACATCTTACAGCAAATGTTAAGGGCTAATTAAAGTGTAAATAATAAAAGAATGACTACGAACCATTCCAGTTAATAATTACCCTTAGGGTGGTGACCCATTCTTTAATCAAGAGACAGATTTTATAATTAAAATGAGTAAACATGAAACTTGATGAAAGTACAATTGAATTTTATAAGATTACCCCAGAAAACCAAAAGAAAAAGTCTACAAAAGTAAATATGAATCAATTCTAATAACTTTGCGAATTTTGCACTGTTTTCATAGAGTGACAAAAGCCTTAGGGGAAGAATTATGCTTCTGGAGAAATGCAACGGTGCGTTAGCTATTACTTCTTCATTATATATTGCGGCTTGTATGAAATCAGATGGTAAAGAGTATTCAACAGAGTAGATATGTTGCTTTAGATCAACCTCCATTGCATATTATCAAAACAAGAGTAACGGAAGAGGAACTAAGTCATGCTGAGATGATGAGGATGAGGAAAGGGGCTTATGATCGATTTCTGTTCCAGTAAATTTAGACCTGTAGAATCAACTATATTACAGATCCGGAGAGGAAGTTATTGTTCGTAGAGATAACTGGAGCATGTAGTCTCTTGGATTTACATATATACTTTGTTTACTTAAAGTATTAGTCGTTCGACAACCTATTGTTATAAACTGGAATGAAATGTACTACTCTGTTTCAAACTAGGAAAAGAGAAAGTGTTACTACTCTAGATTAGATTAGGTTCCTAAGTGATTTGATTCGTTATGTTGGCTTTGACTTTCATAGATTTCACTGTATAAGAATAAAGGTTCAATGGTACTTTGATGTTGATAGGTATCGTTTGACGATAAGTTTAGAAATTACTAAATTTTACGAAGGTACGCGTGTATGAAAGGGTGTAAACTCAAAAAGTCTAGATATAGCGTTTCAAGGAGCAGGTTCTATTAGGAAGCGGAACAATGTGGCGGCATACTGATAGTTGTTAAGATGTGAGGGGGTAGTGAGGGGGGCTCCATGATGAGGGGAGGAAATGTGATACACCCAGGAAAAAGCCCGTTCGTGAGGGAATGCGAAAACCTAATGACAGGCTTGTTCATAAACTTGTTTTGTAGCTCGATAATCCGTAGTGGGACGGTGATTTTATAGTTACTATCTCCTTGCTTTGTTTCCTGCGAATAATCTCAACTGACTTTGTCAAACAAAAGGAAGACGATCGGAGTCGGCTCTCTTTTCTATTACTCATATTCTTCCTGGAGTTACATAGTTCCCTTTTATGAACCTAGTAAATGCTATGGCAATTGATAACACCTTCACCAACGCGGAGGTTGCGTCTCACTTCACAAAGGATGATCTGTACATGGTCATCCACAACACGGTCTATGATCTAACTTCTTACCTAAGTGCACACCCGTATGTGAAAACTTGCAATGAATTTCAATAATCTAGGCAATAGTACTAACTCTAATCTTCGTTATTATTAATGTAGCGGCGGAGAGAACATCCTCCTTGATCTTGCCGGTCAGGATGCTACCGAAGCCTTCGAAGACATTGGACATAGCGCTGAGGCACGGAAAGAATTGAAAGAGCTCGAAGTCGGTAAATTGGCTGTGTCAGTGAATTTTGTAAGTTTTTCAAATTGCCATCGCCTTGGAAAAATTGGGGGAAGTATTAACTGACCCCTTTGCTACCAATAGAGGAGAGAAAAATCTACTGCAATGAGGTCCGGTGGTTCTGCAGCATCCCTGAGAAAAATGCTCCCCAAGTTCTGTATGAGCCATGCTCCAATTGGGTTGCTCTCTGCTGTGTTGTTTGTCTGTGGTGGTGTATTCCTGTGGTTGCTGTCGTCTTGATCGCTTCCTCCGTTCGGAGGTTTGACTAGGTAGCCGTAGGATCCAACGCAACTGAAATCGAAGTAAGACCTAAGCAAGTTTCGGTGTTTCCTGATGCTTTTCTGTTACTTCATTACTATATACGCACAACTATGATAGTGAACTAATAGCTACTGCGTGGTGTGTTAGTGTCCGTCTATCCAACGAATTTGCCCTGCAAGATGTCCTTGAAATCAATGCCTCAGCTTCTTGGTATATACATTTTTGAAATTGAAAGTGTTACGTGACACTATATGATTAAAAAAANCACTTTTCATTTGCATCACTTATACAGCTTTAATTATTTATACAATTAAGCCAAGAGTTACGGCTGCTCCAAGAGATCCGCATATGCTTTCAAACTTGCACTGACCAGATCAACAATTCCCCAACACGTATTCCCCTTGAAGGTTCTCGCCCAAACTCGGACAATTGCAATACTCAGTTGCCTCATCTTTGTGACATTATTAACTAATTCCAATCGTCCTTCAGTAGACATTGTAACAGCCATATCAGTTTCATCCATCAGACATGTGATCCAGAGGAAAAGCCTTTGCTCATGTTTCGACAACCCTGCTAGCCCACACTCAGGAAGGGCAAGCAGCCACCTAGTTAGCAGGAAAGCGTATTCAAGAGCACTTAGGGAGTGATGTACGCTCCAGTAGAATGAATGAGTTCTTGCAACGAAGTCAATACCAAGCCGGATCGGGATCGACAGAGCATGTGCTGCGTGAAGAAGTGCTGTGACGAGTCCGGGACTGCGCACGATAGCCGGGGCGTTATTTAAGGCTTGCGCAATCTGTAATGGATCGTTGGTAATAAGAGCGCGGTGTGGTCCCAGATCAACGTGAAAGCGGACGTACGCCTGACCCAGTAGAGCAGCTGAGGTGAAGGCAATCGGACCTGCAGGATTGCGAGGGTCAGTGCTGGATTCTGGCGTCTCTTTCCATCGAGACTTCCAACTACGAAGTACATCCTCTAGGCTAGTCAAGTCGCTCAGCTGAAGGCCCTGTTTTAGTAAAGGATAGAGACATAGCTGGCGCGCGAAGTAAAGCTGCTGAAACACTGCGTGCATAAGAATGTGGTTCCCTAGGGGTGTTGAAGGCGTCATATTGGCAGATGAATTTTCGGACCCATTGAAAAGTAGCATGAAGGAAGTTTGAAATGAGATTTGGGAATTAGAAGTTGATTCATATGCAGATCGCCAGTCAGATGCACCACGTGCTGCCCAAAGATCAGTGGAGCAAGGCATATTGAGTCCGAGATCTGAATTCAAAATCAATGGAGGTGTGTTATACATAATAGAATGAAGATTTGAAACACAGTAAACAACGAATTTTGTACGCCTGTCACGCTCTTGTCTCACCCATTGACTCCAGTTCCCATCATCCGAATTATTGGCCACTTGAAAATGTGGACCTGCTTCTACGAGACCATGTGCGCGGACCATGGAAGCGAGGATGCCTTGGAGAGAAAGAAGCTCTTGCAAGACGCCCTTATCTTTTCCCCAAGTTGCAAATATGGTAAGCAGTAAGAGAATCTGAACCATCTCCATCTGTTCGTCTGATTCGCTTCCAGAATCCTCGGAGCAGTGCATCAAATAACTAGTCGTCTGCTCGGAATAAACATAGTTCGGTGTTGAAGCCGATGGCGTCAAATGGCCTTTTCGTCTCAAAAGATCAAGTAAAATTGCTCGTGCTGCACAAAATAGTTCAGTACCTTTATCGATTTCAAAACGGTAATGAGAACCGCACGCAGCAAGTGAGAGTACGAGAGCAGGATTACAGATTCCTATCGACAAAGTTGGCGCATGTATGAACGGGAGATGCTCATTCAGACCATCAACGAACCCATCAAGAAAACGGGACAGAGCATATCTGGAGGGAGGAATGAATCCCGTGGGCAGGATCTGTTTGAAACTTTCGAGCCTTTTCAGGAAGGACTGATGATCGAATGTACGAATATTGTATATAGACCGAGGCTTGATAGTATGATTCGAGTTGTGAAGTCTACCGTCCGAGTCGCCAGACTCAGGCTGTAAAGATGGTAGACGGGATCCAAAATTAGAGAACGGCACTTCATCAGCAGCCACTTGCTGGTTGGGGTAAACTTCAACACTAGATATTTGTGGCACCGCATCATGTAGCTGGAGCCGTGATGAAATAAGAGAAGGGTCGTCCGGTAAAAGTGCTGACTCGATTGAGGGAAGCACTTCGAGTTCCCAGCTTTCTGATAAGCCGATGCTTTCAAGAAAGACGGCAAAGTCTTGCATTGGATCATCGATGGGCTCCATCATTGCAAAAGGCACCGAATTCTCGACACCTCCACATTCGGCACTTGTCCCTTGACTGGAAGGTGTCACAGGCAGAATGTTTCGGTTGCAAAGAAACTGACCTAGGTTTGAAGATGGATCTCTGGAGCCTTCAAACTCGCACGATTTGATGAATGGAAACCATCTGTCCAAGAGTCTAGCCTATGGGGTTCGGCAGGAACTTGAGAACGGTCATCTGGAGGCGGCGTCGGTCGAGGCCGGATAGGTCCCCCATACTCACCCTCTTCTCCCTGTGCTCGAGCTATCTGGGATGAATGCATCAGCCTCTTATGGCGGATCATCAGATCGCTTAATATAATTAGCGGAGTCCAGACCATTGGCAGAATGACGGCATTCAAGCAGACCTTCTTCCAAAGGATTTGGAACATATATGACACGAAAAAGGTTTATCATTGGTATCTAAGTCCAATATCAGTCATCTTTCCATTTAAGCAAAGGAGGAAAGAATATACGGGTTCTTAGATGTCGCTGAAGATGCTCTAAACGTGAAAAGGAGCGCCGACAAAACTGGCACAACGGCGGCTGGCGACGTTGTTGTCTATTCCTCTTCGGCTTTTCCTGTTGAGTTGTTGATGCTACCTCCATGATACGACGGGTCGAAGGTGGTGTGATGGTGGTGGGTAGGAAGTAAAGTTGTGAGAGGTCAACAGAAGGGAGGCAGCTCTCTGGTGAGGGGAAGGGGGTTTTCATATTTGGGAGAGGTTTTAACTAACGTAATTCCCGGTCGGTCGGGCCACCCGGTCGGTCGGGCCACTTCCTCACCAAAACACCAATTCTATGAACACCACCAACTTTACTCAATTATTATTCAACCACAACACGTCAAAATGCCTAAAATGCCACCTCCAGAGCAAGAAGGGAGAATCCTTTTAGCTATAAACACGATAAAAAACCAACAAATCAAGTCTGTTCGAAGTGCAACACGTATTTACGACGTCCCTCGTGCAACACTTGATGCGCGTTTAAAAGGCCAGGTCCAAATAGCAACTACTTACAACAAAAGCTTCAGAATGACTCAAACAGAAGAGTAATCGTTAAAGTGATGGATAATCTCTATGGAGAAGCGCAGATTACCCCCTAAACCTTCAAGTGTACAAACCATGGCTAATTTGTTGATTTCTGAGCGTGGTGAATCTACTCCTTCATCTCCAGTAGGCAAAAATTAGTTCAGTGACTTTGTAAAGCGTCATCCTAACCTCAAAACCGAATATATACGTCGATATAACTATAAACAGGCTAAATATAAAGATCCGAAGATTATTCAACACTAGTTTGAGCAAGTATTAGTAATCAAAGCCGAGTATAGGATTTTGGATGAGGATACTTATAATTTTGACAAGACTAGCTTTACTATAAGTACAATTGTTACTACCAAAGTAGTCACATCCTTTGATTGTTTTAGCAAACCTCCGCTTTTACAACCTGGTAGTAGAGAGTAGGTTACTGTAATTAAAGCAGTTAATGCCACTGGATGAGCAATACCACCTGTGATCATTCTCAAAGGCAAAAGAACTCTTGAAGGATAGTATGACAATCTACCATAAGGTTGGAAGTTTACTACAAGTGATAATAGTTGGACAAACAATGAAATTAGCTTTAAATGGCTTCAAAAAACCTTTGATTCATACACCAGATCTTGTACGAAAGGTCAATATCATATGCTTATTCTTGACGGCCATAAGAGCTATGTGACCCCTGAGTTTGATTAGTATTACCTCCAGAACAAGATAATTGTGGTCTGTATGCCTCCATACTCATCCTATATCCTTCAGCCATTAGATGTAAGTTGTTTTGCTGTTTTAAAGCGATTATATAGTGCTATAGTAGAAGGCAAAATGCGATAGAACATTCACCATATTGATAAGTTTGATTTCTTGGATGTATATCCAATTGTACGTCAAGTTACTTTCACAATAAACAATATTTGTCAAGGATTTGCAGGAACAGGGTTGATTCCATACAATCCAAGTCGTGTGTTATCTAAATTACGTGTGGAGGTAGAAGAGATTGTTACTCTTTCTGGGAGTGTTCATAATACTACTAATACACTTTGGGCCCTTGAGACACCTTATAATTCAATTCAATTGCAAAAGCAATATGAAGCGATTCAATCTATGCTCAAACAATGTGGGAATAACCCTTCTACGCCTACTAGAGTGGCTTTATAGCAATTGGTTAAGGGGTTCAAGGAGGTCTTACATAACGAGATATTTTTGACCAAAGAAGTACAGCAATTAAAGGACGCTGTTCAATCTTTACAGTGAAAATCTAGAAGATCTAGAAAGCCAATACCTCAAAGTGGCTTGTTAACAGCAGAGGAGGCCCAGCAAGCACTTCAATCGCATACAGTAGCTCAGGAAGGAGTGGTGGAGTCAAATCTTTCAACATCCGAAGGCAACTTGTCAGCACCAAAGCGACGGCCACCAAAGTGCTCAGAGTGTGGAATTGTAGGCCATAAAAGGAATAAGTGCCCTAATTTAGCTAATAACTAGATATATTATAATATAGGCGTTGGTGGTTGAGTATTTAGTATTTTGTATTTAGATGGTGGTGAAAGTGGCCCGACCGACCGGGTGGCCCGACCGACCGGGAATTACGTTAACTTACTTATACAGTGATTACATAATGAGGGGGTGGCTTGCTGCCCCCCGCAACTTTACTCCGTAGTACAGAAAGGGGGCTTCAATACAATAATGATAACTCCACCCCTGCTCTAAAATAAAATATGATTTGCTAGTTTGCAGCTCTGAGCAATATAATTGGTCAAATGGAACGAGGGTGGACCGATCATTATTGGGAGTAAAGTGTACCTGGCCTCCTTTTTTTTTAAGGAATTGCTGCCTGCTTATTTTCAGGCAGGAAAAGTCAGGTGGGGATTAGCTGGTTGACAACCGGTTTTCAACTGGTTTTCAAGTGATTGTTAACTAGTTATCATAGTTGTAATTAATTATTATATTATTTTATAATTTTAAAAGGATTTTTTGTTATTAATTATAATTAGTTTATAATCAATCAATGTTTAAATAAAAAACCCTATATTAAATTTTGTATAACCAGTTAAAAACTAGTCTTTAACTGGTTATACAAAANTCTGTAGCCTGGAGGGCCTGTAGTAGCCTGTAAGGCCTGTAGCTTTAGCGATTAAATTAATTAGACTGGTAGACTGAAATCAGGCAACATTTGTGGGGCGAGAAAAAGGCCAGGTACACTGGTGACCGATCATTAGTGAAACCCCCTTCCGTACGGAAGCTACAGTAGAGGTCAGGCGAAAATTTGCATCCTCAGGCAATATTATATACGACATCAGAAGGATGTCAGAGGTCGGCTAGGGAGGCGGATCCGCGAATTACAGGGCTAAAGCCGTAATCGGCTCGCGACATCACTTTCCCGGTCGAGGTCTGGCTGCGCAGCAGCGCCCCGGCCGCAAAACAGCCTGAAAAGCCTCCAAATTGGAGCGTAAGATTCAGGTCATATAGGAGCATTTCGTGTCCAAATTACAGCTCAAACGGCCCTGAATTGCGTGCGCAATGAGACGTTGAAGTGCAACCCGCAAAATCGGGTGGGTGCTAGTCACGTGACCGCGACTGGCCCGCAAAATCGACTGGAGAACCGTAGGTTCAGCCAGACTAGGCCTGTAAACACACGCAAAAAGTAGGCTTCATATGCTAAATAAAGAATCGGTTCTAATGTGTAGTTATAGCTACTATATACAGATCTATTCTACATCTTCCGTTTGGCCTTTATAGCCTTGATTAACTTGTCTAAAGACGCGTTTGAATTGATTCTCTGCCGTTCTAGGGCTTCTACAGCCGTAATTACAGCCTCCTGATCTTCAAGTCTATTACCAGTTATTACCATGATCTCGTCGATTATTACCTTACGCATGGAGTAGTACTGGCGCTCTGAAGGAGAGCGCCACCGGTTGCCATAGGCCGTGTCCAGCGTGGCTATGGAAGGAAGGCCTCCTAGGCCTACAGTCCACTCCCTCCAAAGGTCAGGGACCGTTACCACTTGGCGTGATAGCTTGTAAAGAGGCGGCATGTTATTTCTGGCCTGTTCCTGTCTTTCCAGAGCTGTAGGAGCCGGCTGCTGAGGCTCACCTAGATCTATAGGTTGGTGCTGGTTCAGATCCAATGGAGAGAATGGTGTATGGCGATGAGGTTGGCCTGTAGGGTCATAGCCTTGAGGAAGCATTCTACTCCTTCCTRGGGTAAATGTAAGGCTAAATGAACCYGTAAGGAAGTYGTCYAGCTTGTCYGCAAGCTTRTTCAAGGCACYYGTAATTTCAGCCAATGCTTTAACGTRAGTARCCTRGCYTGTTTGAATAACGCTTGTTATGCTCYGTAAACGCTCATTTACAGATGGAATAGCTTTTTCTATRGYTACAAGATGCAAGTCCTCATRGYRGAGTATATCTGTAGYTGCTTYAACTGACCTAGCAAAGYTAGCATATTCGACTGTAGCAAAYAAGGCATCACGAAAGATAAGGTGGTTAGGGTAGTTTTACCGTAAAAATACAGAATCCTATAACATTYAACAGTTAGATCTGGAGCTTACGGACTGTAAACAGCATAACTGACCTGTAAAAACAYGTCMTTAAGCTTGTCCAAAAGCTCTAGAAAGCCACCAGCARCCAGATTAAGCTYGACTATYTCARTAGCACCAAGGAGATCAAGGTRAGCCTTACRCCAGCRATCTAGTTRTGGCTAAACATGTCGACGCAAAGTARGAGGAGRCTTGACTGTTTCTYGTRGTATAAAGTAGCTARATGCATAATCARGCTCAAAATCAGCCATACCTCTYATGAATTGCTRTAGCAGATCTGTCARATAACARCCAGTCATTTGATCAYTGTTCYARYGYCCTCCTCRACGGATTTGARCTTCARAGACRTTATTTGCCTYTGYAATRCAAGCTCCTGAAGAGCAAGGYATATGAGTAACCTTTGACCCTTGGATGCTACTCAAYRTGTATAATCACTTGGTCCAGGAGTTAGCTGTCCACTYAAAGAGCTTTTYCTYAAGGTGRYTRTTATCAYGCTTTAAAAGCTTGATGTTATACYATTCYTGGCTATTACRGAATGTAGRGAAAGGCTCTYCAGACAGGTGCYAACRCYAAAAGAAGTAAGCTGCCARAGCTCCAATTAAACAGGATTGATAGTTCCTATGGCGTAAAGCAGCTCYATATTCAAGCYTGCTATGCTGGTTTRTTTTGCYATAGTYYATAAYGGCTAYTAAACATYAYCYGTTGTTTTRGGTTCYTTCCTTAGGTAAAGGCATRAGAAACARGTYTGCYAACTTYATRRGCAAGYGATTGCTYAGCYGTAAAAGCATGCTATTACYAAGAAGGAAGTCAACYTRCRTCTGTAAAGCTTGCTCAGCATTGCCTTTCCCTAGGCTCTCACTCCAAACCTGGCGATGGAGGTCAGGAATCTGAGAAGCCAGATAACCATCGYGGATRGTAGCTATGCCATRGTCCGTAAACTCTGTTCRACRACGAGYATGCTCTCCAYGAATAATTGATAATTCTAAAGCTTTYARAGTTAYACRTTTTGGTTGAGGAGYATTGTGTAAGCCTTAGGAGGTCTGATATGACCAAAGCTCCTTTATAGCAAAGACATACCCACGAACAGTGTTATACATAAGGAYTAGCTCTGATTRCTCCTCATCATCCTYGCCTTCAACAATCAAGTGGTTACCGGCATTTACARYTRAGTTATTATTCTTTTTTTRACRTTTGAATAGTTGATTTARGCCTTGCARGCCTGCTTTTCTCTTCCTTTCCTTCTCTTCTGTAAGCCGGGTGCCTTTCCTTGGAGGCCGGCTAGCCACTTCCTCCTTGATAAACAGTAACAACTTCCCTTCATCCACCCAATCGCCAGGTAAGTATTGGCCACCTGGAGGGAACCCTTGAGCAGTGCACCAGGTTTTCCATTCCTTCTGTTTTGGAGCGTAATTTCTGGCTGTATTAGGTGGCCGGTGGGTGCGGTGATACTCCAAGGTCTCATTACRGACAGCCTCAATTCTGGCCTGGAGCTCTTGAGTCAGTGGAATTGGTGGGTCTGTCAGGCTGGTAACAACAGGTTCAGGAGTTGTAGGACCCGTAAGACCTGTAAGGCCTGTAGCACCTATACGGCCTCCAAAATCGCCCGTAAAGTGGCCCGCAAACGCGCGTGTGCCTTGTAGTAAGGCGTTCGCCAGTATGGTGGTCATTCTGGAGGTGTAATTACGGCTGTACAGACAGTTAGCCAATATCTCTTGATCAAGGGAGGGCCAGCCCTAGGGAGGGCCAGCCCTAGCTAGGGCCTAGGCCTGAGCCTGAGCCTGAGCCTCTTGGCCTACGAATGCATACAGTGCGTCCTGAATGGCCTCGAAATATGGTGGTTGTAGGATGGTGGGAGGGAACGCATCGCGGGACCTCATGACATCAGCTCGGGATCCGTAATCGACTCGCGTTCCCAGCCAAAATTGGCCCTGGTCAGGAGGGCTTGGCGCGTCCGCGACTGCACCCCGGCAGGCCAAAAGTGGTCGATTACGGGAGGTCTCGATTACAGCTAAGCGAGGCTCGATGACGGGCACGGCCTCTGACACCAAAAGAGCGCCTCCAAATTACTCGGGCTAAGCATCCAACGGCACAAAGCCCCAGATTCACCGATGTCGCGAGGCAGTGCAAGAAACTGCTGCACATATTAACTAGCGCTTGTATCCAATAAGATTGCGAATGACGAGATCATTGGCCCCATTATAGTAATTACAATTTTATAATAAATTGTATACTAATAAATGTTATATCCCTTGAGCTAAGGGGATACGGTAAAGTGACACGCGATCTTATTAAATCACGCGAGAATAATACAGTTCAATAGAAGTAGAAATAAATCAATATTCTGAAGAATATTAACGAGACCGTGCT
Organism: Scytalidium lignicola; assembly: GCA_002812745.2. NCBI lineage: Eukaryota > Fungi > Ascomycota > Leotiomycetes > Scytalidium > Scytalidium lignicola. The sequence goes on along the minus strand of NCSJ02000445.1, from coordinate 9,822 downwards.
AAGGCTTTTCTATTTATAGGGTGATGTTGCAACTTTATTGCTACCTTGTTGTCTAGAATGTTGGTCGTGCTATAGAATGCCTTCAATAATGTCGTAGTGGCTTGTGGTAGCAAGTCATACAATTTACAAACAACTTAATTACATCAAGTCACCTTTCTGCAGTAGTAGTTTAAAGCTTTTGACTCATAATTTGCTGCTATTCACATGCTTCGCGGCGTCCTTGGTCAAGAATACAAGCCCCTATATGCCCCTATTAGCAGCCCTGTAAATGATAATAGAGTAAGAATGATATACCTCCTGTGAGCAAGAAGCCAGCAACTCCCTCGATTTCGAGTCATACATTTTGGACTCACACAATACCCTGCCCTGGCTTGCGAATGGGACTGTATTTTCAACCAGCACCGGCTGATCGCAATGGAAGCCACTCAACTTATGGAAGTGGATTGTATAGTTCAAGGTGGTAAGAAATCTCATGTCCATTGGAATCCGCTTTTTGCTCTTGTCGCCAATTCTAGGCCAGCCGAAGCTGAGGTCGTGGAGGTTCAGGGCGGACGGTAGCACGATGCCATCGGAAAGCGAGATCAACGCTAGAATCTGGACGACATCTTCGTCATTCATGGGGTCGTCATCACGTAGTGGCTCGGTCAGAGTCGATAATGGGGGCGTCACTTTCAGTAACAAGCGAAAGACCCCACTTCCGGGGAATTCTGGCACTATTCAAGTCTGGTGGTGAGCTCTTAGAATATATTCAATTTGGACCTTTGAGATTGCACATACCATCGGAGCGTGAACGAATGATAGGATATCTCTGTCCCACAAAAAAAGGCCCCATTCCTTTTGTGTTCAGCTGGAACTCATTTTCCTCAATCCGAAGACGACCGCTTTCCGCAGAATCTGTGAAAGGTTCCGAACTATTGGTTATCCAGTTGCCTTTTGGACCTCCGTTTTCAGCCCTTCTGAAGCTCACAATGCTCAAACATACCAATTCTCCTTGCTGCTCAGTACGGACGATTTTGACCGCTGTGGATTTGGATGCCAGGAGATTATCGACCTTATACGTGATATATTGCAGACGAGCTCCAGCTTTTAAGAAGTGCGTTTGCAGGCTGTGGAGAGCGAATTTCGAATTGGAAGGCAGTGTGTGATATGCCGCGAGGGCAGACTGAGTCAGAGTAAAATTTCCAGGAATATTATCTGCTTGAGGAAGTTTGTAGGGATATGCTGTGCTGATAAATGTATCCTAGCAAGGACCGATGCTTTAGCTAATTCAAAAGGTCACGGCCCAAATTGGAGTAGGAGAAGAGCTTACTTCAGCAACGCGTCTCAGCTTATGATTTGTCCTGAAATCAGACAGGTCACGAAACTTCGTCTGGCTTTCAGCCATTATATTAACACTTTCACCTGACTTTTTCTTGAATCGACAAGGACATGCAAAATGCAGTTTTATGCTTTCCAAATATCTACCAGAAAAGAAACAACTCTGACCCCGTATTAGACACACGACAGACGGTCACCAAGGAAGAACGTAGAGATAAATCTCTGGGGTAATGGGCCGACTTTAAATGCCAATTCCCCAGGTAAGACTTTAGTGCTTGGTTTGTAATCACCCAGAATCGACGCATATAGCGGACGATCTGGGATAATACAGTATGTTATAACGTAATTCCCGGTCCACCGAAACACCCTGTCTACCAGAACACTGAAAATCACAGCGAAATCAAAGGATATCATCCGGTTAAAGTCTCTGATTGACACTAAAGCACTAGTGAGAATGTTTATACATTTGAGACAACAATGCTAAAATAAGCACAACTTATCGTAGAGGACTTTAAGCGAGAAATTTCCAGTAATGCATACGGAGGAAGACTGCAAAAGTAATGTCTTCGAGTAGCACTAATGCTACAATTTCCACGTCTGTACTAGCCATAGAGTATTATAGTAGTTGTACTTAATGCTGAAGCACGTTATAATTAGAGCATATTACAAGGCTTAGGTAGCCTAAAAATCGCCTAGTTATCCGCTCAGACCCCACTTGCTTAAAATTTGTACTGTAATGCTAAAATTTATATTCAAGGATATTATCCAGTTAAAGTCTCTGATTGATACTAAAGCATTAGTGAGAATGTTTATACAGTACATTTGAGATAACACTAAAATAGGCCATCCTAGCCTGTAAGGCTTGAGGGAGTACTCGCAACATATGGCCATTTACAGAAAAGTGGCGTTTTTAGTTTGCGACATTACTTTTGAAGGCGACATCCGTAATAATTTCACCAGTGTTATCCCCTCGGGCCCGGGCCACTCTAAAGCCACTCTTAGCGTCATGCCTAAGGCTACATTTCAAAAAGTACAAACCACCAAACAAAGACAACCGCCTATTTAAACTTAATAACTTGTTAAGTTGATTTAATTAAAGTAAAATGACAATTTACTTAATATTATATTATAATAATCAATAAATTTATTTTATTATAATTGAGAGTGGTTCTATGGTTTTCTGATAAATCACTATACTTGTATAGATATTTATGCTTGATTTGTTTACGCGATCTTACGCGATCCCAGGCCTGAGGGGATAAGATAAGGGGATACTTAACGAGCCCAACCTCGTAGGTCTGTGCGCTCAGGCTTGTTTTCAGGTCTTGCAGAAATCAAGTCAACCCTTTCACTTTAAATTTATTAAATAGGCACAAAGCTATAAGAGTATTAAAGTTAAGAATATAGTAAAGGAAAACCTAAATTTATTAATTCGAATGTAATAAAAGGTTTTATACTGCAAAGTAAAAAGTTGAACTTTTACTTCAGCGGAATTTAGTGAGCAAAGGGCCCTGAGCGCACAAACCTACGGGATTGGGCTCGTAACGTAATTCCCGGTCTCACCGACCACCTCCCCACCAAATCATCAATTCTATCAACACCACAACTTTCAATAATTATTTTTGGGTTTACTTAAATCCACGCAACACTTACCTAAATCCACGCAAATTGCCGGTACCGGATGTGCCCGGACCACCCCTTCTCATAGTAATTTGTTAGTAATCTCGATATCCTACCATATCCTACTTGTATACACCAAGACGCGTTATTATCGCGTTTACACGTTTAATTATATGGAATTCAGAACACTCAATTGAAGTTATTTCCGACCGTTTTAAAGTTTATTTTTACTTAAAATGACTACTCAAATGCTATCTTCATGCGGTCCTCTGCCTCCAGAAGTATTATATACTGATTTGCCTTTATTATTTGCTTCAATTCAAGCTTTTGCACGTGCGAATGGATATGCATTTGTTGTCCGTGATAGAAAGCCTTAAAAGGTAGTATATACTTGCGATCGAGCAGGGAAATATCAATCGAAGGGCAAAAAGGATAATGTTTACGAATCAAAATGTTGAAATTCTGCTTTTAAGAAGTATGGTTGCTATATAAGAGTAGTTGCCAAAGTAGAAGGGAATAAGTGGAGGTTGAAGGTTATAGAACTTATACATAACCACAATGCCTCTGCAACACCTCAAGCTTATACAATGCATAGAATAGCTGCTTTGGATCCTCAGATTTGTACTCAGATTTTGTCCAAAGCTTATTCTAGCATCCAAAATGCTCAAATATTAAGTTCTCTTCAAATTGAGTACTTACAAGTCTTGATCACAGTAAATGATATTATTAATATTATTCAAACGGTAAGATTACAAGTGTTAAGAGGAAGGATATTAATTTAATAGTTATTATATGCTTAAATATAATCCTTTGTCTTTTATTTGCTAACAATTTAAAGCTAAACTTGAAGAACAAGGTTTTAATCCATTATATTTAATGAATTCAACAAATAATCTAGTCTACCTTTTTTACCTCTACTTAAAAGTGATTATATTATATTAATAACATCTTGATATATTATTAATGGATTGTACATATAAAACTAATTGATTTTGTATATTATTATTCAATATATATATTATAACTAATAGTAAGAAAGTGATTTAATTAAGATTAACGTTTTTATCAAAGGAAACTGAAAAGTTATATAATTAAGTCTTAAGCTGATTTTAAGAGATGATGAATCAGTATAATATTATAAAGTTACTTTTTATAATAACTGATAAGGAATTAGCTTTAATAAAAAGTATTAATACATATTTCCTTAAATCTAATCATTTCCTTTGTTAATAACATGTTAATATAAATGTATTAGCAAAAACAAAGTGATTTTTCCCTTCTTTAATAAAGGAAGATAATATATATAAAAGGTATCTTACTTTCTAGGAATTCTTAAAGCTTTAAAGAACTCTTTTAAATTCTCTTTCCCTTGAAACTTATATATTGAATCTTATTAAACTTTAAGTGTATCCTTGTATAATGGTTGAATATGTAAAGAATATATAGTTAATCTTATAAAAGGAAAAGTTAGTTTAATATTAAATAAATTAATATTATTACTTCAAGATGCTTATAACCTCTCTTGTTAAAGGTTGTTATAGTATATTAAAGTTATATTTACAACATGGAAATAATGATTTAAATAATATGTTTAAGTACTTACTTTTGTTCTGAGTATTTTAGCAAAAGAACATAAAAACAATTATAACATAAGAATAACTTTATCAAAAACACTGTATTAATATATACTTATTCTTTGTAGTTTTAAGTTATATTTATAATTATGCCCTTAAAAGGATAATAGTTGAACAAGTTAAAATACTAAAAACTATAACACTTAATATTCTAAAGTATAATTGTACAATACAATGTTCAATAAGTCTTCCTTGTTATTACTTGATATGGAAAAGAGAAAGAGATAAAGAAGTAATTTACCTTGAAGATATATATCAACATTAGTATTATAACAAGTTAAATAAAAGTACTTTTATAGTTTCTCACATTCAAGTGCTTATTCTAAATCTATAAGTTATACAAGGAAAGGGTAAGCTTAAAAGCACTTTAAGGAAAGGTTAGAAGTTGAATAACAATATAATTTCTAGTATAAAGCGTTTGCCCTCTACTTTTGAACTTCTTAATAACTTAACTCCGTCAACTTTAAAGGTCTTAACTCTTAGAACGCCTTCTAAAAGTACAAAGTTAACACTAAGAAGGAAGATATATATTACATGATCTAAGTGTATAGTTACCAGAATTAGAATACAACGAATCCAAGAAATAAGTAAAGATATGTACAAACTTAAGACAATATAGGAATGAGGATATCAACGAGGAATTTCATCGATATATCATACAGATTCTATGGAGGAGACAGCCAAACTAGTTAACAAGGCAATATAAGCTTTAGAGGCTTAGAAGGTGGTTTAAGAAACTTAAGATTGTATTAAAATATTATTATAATTCAGTATACCCTTATAGAATTAATCGCATTACACAATCTCTTATTCTCATAACGTAAATCCTTGTCTAAGGAGACATCTTACCCAAGGAGACACTTTCCTTTAGATTATCGAATTAATTAATACTTACATTTTGAATTAATTATTTTCCAACCAAAACATGTCACAATGCTTNAAAAAGCTACTTGCACAACAAGAAAGAAGAATTATTCTTGTTATAAATGCATTTAAAAATNAAAAAAATCAAGTCAATTCAAGTTATAACATATAGTTTTGACATTCTACTTTCTACCTTATATAAACAACTCTAAAGATGACTTAAAGCTTTCACAACTTATACTAAAGCCTTTAAGTTAACTTAAATTGAAGAGGAATTGTTAGTACAATGGATTATCTTTATAAGAAACCAAGGAATACCTCTTAAGCCTTTACAAGTATAAGTAATAGCTTATACTTTGATTTTTAAGTAGGGTAAATCTACTTCTCCTTTATTTATAAGCAAAAACTAGGTTTAACGATTTTTAAACTGTTATATTGAATTAACTACTAAATATATTTGTAAATATAATTATCAACAAGTTAAATGCAAAAATCTAAAGCTTATTTAATAATAATTTAACCAATTCCTTGAAACTAAACTTTAATATAGAATCTTAGACAAGGATATTTATAATTTCGATGAAACAAACTTTACTATAAGTATAATTACTATTACAAAAGTAATTACAACCTTTGAATGTTTTAGAAAACCTTTATTATTATAGCTTGAGAATTATGAATAAGTTATAATTATTAAATTAATTAATGTTAACTGTTAGTAGAATAGTAGTTATGTACACATGATATTTACATGCCCTTGTAAGCTAGTCTTGATTAGGTAGTAGGAATGAGTAAAGCTCTTATAACTTCACTTTCTTACCCTTATTCGTATAATAACTATAGAATAACACAATGAGTATATTATGTATAATTGCATATTGTACTTTGTACTATAGGTAAACCAACATTGATCAGTTTGTACATATAGATCAGGAGATTATCATTTAATCGGTTAAACGTTAAGTAGTCTACTTTTGAAGCTGAATCTCAAGAGATTACAACTTTTGTTTGGTTAAATGTTTAGTAGTCTACTTACAAAGTTGAAATCCACTTAGTCAAAGAGGGAAATAATTATTTATCAACTTACAACTCAACTAGTTAGATGTTAAACAGTCTACTTTTGTAATTGTTGTTGTTAAACTTGTTTTTGCTAAAAACAATATGTTTGATTAAACATTAAGCAATCTACTTACAAAGTTGTATAGTCAGTTAATTAACTAATTCTATTCGAAAAATTACTCTTTTACAACTTATTTTTATTAATTTCTATTCAAAAACCATTTATATTCTTTATTACTCTTTTTATAGACTGGAAACAACATATTAAAATTATAATCTTTTATCTTACCTTCATTTTCATCATAGAACTACAAGCCTTTACAAGTATACAAGAGAATTTAGAAGCTTATAGAATTATGACAATCAAGAAGATCAAGAAGTTATTATACCCTTAAAGACATCTGTCCAAGCCTCTAAGATTATGGAGTTTACTACTTGTAAGTAAATATTCTTTGTACTCAAGTGTAATTAACTTTGCTTTTCAATTACCTAAGCACTTTATGCTAGTACTAGTAAATAGCAATGTAAAGCTTAGGAATAATGGGAAATATAACAGAAATAGAAGACATAACAAGGATTATAAAGGAGAATAAGCTAAAAACTATTATAAGAGTAACAAAGAGTATTATAAGAGTAAATTGAATAGTATTAATCAAGAAATAGGAATGAGGAATAGACTTTAAAGATATTATTATAAAGGACATATAAGAATACCTAATTACTAAGGTTTACAAGTATTACCTTGACAGAACTAATAACATAAACTTATAAGACTTATTCTAAGAGGACTTCAAGAACTTTACAGTTGATACCTTTAAGGTTATTACTCAAAAAGAGATACAAAGCTTATAGAATTGCTTTTATTGTAATAGTATATGTATAATATATAATATTAAGAGTATTATAATCACTTAGACTCTTGTAAACATTATACAAGAAGAGGAATAACATTTATAAAGTGAAGAAAACCTTTAATATACTTCTTAAGACCTTTAAAAAGGACTTATTACCTTTGTAATTATTATACTTTTTACAACTACTTACCTTATAAACACTTAAATCAACCTTAAGGTTCTTAGTTTAATGTACACAAGTTAAGAATCAAATACTTTTCTAACCTTTATAACCTTTTAGAATGATTATTAATAATTCTATAAGTTATAACAAGATTACAACTCTTATCACATACTTAGCTTATCATTATTACCTTCAACTTGGTTTGTGTATATAAAATAAGTCTTTGATATTGTTAAGATATACACAAAAGACTAAAAGTATAATAAAGTAATTAACAACTTTAAATACAAATTAATAATCTTCAAGAGTTATTATAAACAAGTAGAATTGTTAAAGGAATTCTATATCAAAGTGTTCTTTATCATGTTAATAAGGTTAACAAAAGGTTATTTTATTATTAATAACCTTGTTAAATGCATATTCAAAGAAGTATATGTTTACTTATACAACTTTTACAAAGGACTTATATATTATCATCAAATCCATATTAAATAAGAAGGTACAATGTTAGCCTTGATTATAATTGTAAACCTTAGGAAAATAACGCTTAAGAATGTATAATTACTTATTAACAAGCTTTAAGAGCTTTAATATAACCTTTAGCTAGCTTACAAGACGATTAATATTCTTTATGAGAAGTTGATTACTGCTTGTTAAAGATCTCTAGTATGTAAATATACTATTTCAGATTTACTAAGAGACTTAAAGCAACTTATCAACAAACTCTATTTGTCTATCATGTTGTATAAGAAGGAAAAGGAGTAAGAACACAATGGTGAAACTTACTTTACAAATTGTTACTATTATATTAATTGTAATACAAGCTAACAATTCAATCTACAAGGCTTTAGACATACTACTCTATACTCTCAGATGTAAAGAAGATGTTTTATATGCAAAAGAGAAGGGTATTGATCATGGAAACACTTGTAAGAAGAGTAAGATGCAGAGAAAGTACATTTTAAAGCTAGAAATATGAGTAAATTTAACTTTAGCATTTGTAGTTCTAAATAATGTTTTAACAAATAGTTTAAATAATACATTGTTGATTGTGAAGGAAATAACTCTGAAGAAGACGAATTAGGCTTTACTTTCAAGACTTTATTTGCTTATAACAATGTAGAAACAGGCCTTGAGGAACTTGACCAGCTTGAAACTATATTCTTTACTATAATTACATTCTTTACTTCATGTAGAAGTTTCCTAGTAGAATTAACTATACTAATTACTATAGAACTAGCTAATAATGCTTTCTTACACCAACTAACCACCAAGATGTTAACAACCAAGAATTACCCTTGGGAACCTAACCTAAAAACCTTCATAATAACTACAACAGAAGTGTACAATGTGAAGAGCTTAACAAGGTATGATTTAAGATAATTTCATAGAATCTTGATCAATACAAGAGCTATAAAGTATTTTACAATTGGTTATGGTTAATTCAAAGCTTTACAATGAGTAGACCAAACCATGACACTGAATACCGTAACCAAAGGCATAGTAACAGTACAATTTAGAATCAAGAGTACAACTTTGATAAGTTCTATATTAATGAATACACTAATTGGACAAATTAAATTCTATGTAATTAAGTCGACCACACCCTTTTTGTTGTGCTTAACGGATATGGACTAATTAAGTGTGTATTTTAACAACCTTATGAACTTACTTATTACCTCACAAAGAAGTATTCTGGTCATACGATGATTTAGCTATAACTTTCTACTTTAGGACATATCTTTATACACTTTCGTTTTTAATTCACTGAAGGAAAACCCTTATTTCTTGACTAACATGGAATTACAACATTTATACTAATATTTTAGTTACTTGTTAATAACTAGATTACAATGTATATTAGACTGTGTAAGCTATGATATTGACAAGGATATGTTAGAATACCTTACCAAGTTTTATACTCATTGTTAATGTTATAATAAGTCATTAAGAAGATTTAGATTTAACTTACAGGATAATGTTAACTTCAATTACTTTATTATTGTCAATGTCTTTTATATTAACAATAAACTTATACTCTATATTGTCAACAAAGGAATACATTACCAGGCTAGTAGATAGCTTCAGAATATTAGTGCAAAGTATACTTAGGATACTTTATAAGCTTGTTAGATTAACACTTACTTAAGACCTTTAGACTAGATTATAATTAATGTTAAAAAGAACTTTGTTAATAAAGAGTTTTAACAAAGTGTTATAGTTATAAGAATAACCTTGAAAGTAGACTGGCCGGACTGTTGCATTGGACCGTGGTCCGTCCGGACGAGACCGTAAGCTACACGGTTCGGTC
>NCSJ02000444.1:0-30922 GCA_002812745.2 Scytalidium lignicola | reverse complement strand
CCCCGACACAAGACCGGCGGCGCNGTCCAGCACGGTAAGGAGCGACGGGCGGCGTCCGAACGCATTGGAAAAGGGAAGGAAAAGACAATGTCTCACAGCTTTACTGTAGAACATGGAAAAGAATGTTTCGAGATGCTTGGCACCTCCACACAGGAGCGGCATTGGAGTCCACGTTCCTGCGTAGTACCGGTGGATGTTTGCTGATGCTACATTGAGAACGAGAGGGTTGCAATAACACGCAAACTCTCCTCAGGGGGATGCAGTAGTAGGTCATTGGCTATGGATCATCGCAGTCCTCATATGCTTAATTATCTCTCCCGAGTCCGTGTCGGTTTTCATATCCGGCTTCTCCCATTTGCACGCACTGCTTGGTACTGTATCTTCATGCTGTAGCACACAAACAACGGCCCATTTGGTCCAGTCGGAATACCCATCTGGAGGAGGGGTTGGACGACTTCTACCGTTGGACTTTTTGGCAGGGGATCTGCGGCCCAGGCCTTTGTCGACGCCACACATCGGGACGCGTCCCACGAGCGGTTCGGAAGTGTGCTCTGTACGTGTACCGTACCGGAAGTGTACTGCATTGTTGGAGTCGGAATGATGAATTGGATTAGGATAATGCATTGTTCAATACGGATCCGCCGTATAAAGAAATGTTGAATGGGGAACGCGGTGGATACTTCCTCATCAGACAACACCCCTGGAGGCCCGTGCGATCACCACAGGGTTTTCTCGGAAGTCTAATTAATCAAAATTCTAGACCACCATTGATGAATTGGGTTGCAACTCGCGAGATTCTTCACAAGACGGAGTCAGGACCATACAAAAAGTGCCATATCAATCTTGTCGAACTGCCAGCATCAGCTTTAGCTGTCAGACTCTAACACATCTAATGAGATAAAACACTAGGTTTGTCCTGTGGCTCCATTTGAAAAATCGAGGTCTTCGCAATGACATGGAATATAGTTACACAGTATGCATTACGACCCAAGGGCTCGGGAAATTTATTAATCTCCTCCACGACTATATTACGAGATAACCTCAATAATCATGAACACGATGCCGCCCAAAGAGCAGAAGGTTTGCGAGCCGCCAAGCTCCGAAGCCATGCGTCCGAGCTGTCTGAGCGCTGGGAGGAGACCCCTAACTTCTTGAGCGGCGAGGGAGCTACTGCAAAAACGGTTCCCATAACTGCCCACAACGTCCATGGCGCCAAGAAGCATCAATGCCTTTCGAGCAGCTCTGTCGATGCCATCTGCCTCAACCGGTGCAACTGAGTCGTGAACGCAGCTTCGTGGCGTGTAATAGCAAGCCCATTATCACTGTAGTGGTATAGCGCCGCAGTGATATTGATCTGATCGCAATCTCCAGCGATACAGGACCGATAAAGTTATGATCCGTTGATCTGCTAGTCCACAAACAGATCCTCCACAACTTGTGATGCAAGTGCACGCTCCCCTTTTCGAGAGCCAGATGCTAGGTACCCCTCAATCCTGATACTCGGCCAAGTACCTAATTGCGAGGTATTGCTCCGAACCTCAACTCATTCCTCTCTCGCTTGATATTGTTATCTCCATTGAGGCTGGATAACAAAAAGTTTTTACTCTTTCAAACTCTTTTGGCCAAGCCGCTGAAGTTTTCGCTCACCTTGAGATGATATTGCAGCAAAGAGTTGGCCCAAGCATTAAGCCACCCTGAGATCGGTTCCATAAATTCACACGGGCTTGACGCCTTGACATCCCACGTGGACCATAGATCTGAATCAATGTCTAGCCCTAAGGTAGTTCAACCTTCTCTGTGCGCACTTCTCTTTGTCTCTCTTTCCTTCTTTGTGCCAAGATGTGTTTTTTGCAGACTATCAAAACCCATATTTATTATTCCTATCTCTCTACATATTAGTTACAACTCTAGCTCTTACCACCACTTTGAGGTGTCTAAGACTCAGAGGATCCTGGAGTTAATGTATCATTCGCTATCTAATGAACTAAGGTGACCAATTAAGTCTTGACAAGAGGGAGTGTTAGCACAAGACTTGAGAGGTAAAGATGCTGCGAGGTTCTATTTGAATTCTGTTTTCGTTTTGCTCTGATATTCCAATATAAACAGGGAGGTAGCAAGGTAAGATGACCTAGATACGATTGATTTTTAAAGTCATTGCAGAGCAGTCACTAGATATTTCAAGGAAATGTTATGTGACAAAGAAAGGCGTATCGCCGCGAGCAGGAGTGATGTAATTTTTATTCTTGGCTCCGAGATATCCTGGAATTTCACGTTTTAGACGTCATGGGATATCGCTAGATCTCTAGGAAAAACCACGCCTTCTAAAGCCCACTGCCATCTTGACCTGAATCAATACCAATGATGATCTTTCTTTATGTTACTTTTACGTCCAATGAGAAGTAAGTTAACTGCGAGTTTCTGTAGTATGCCCATACGTAACCCATCACTAAAGCAAAATCTGTATTCTAACACTCCAAGAACAGCTAATATGAGGCTTTGCTGTAGGACTTGGCCCTTCTTTAACTATGACCAAACCGGCTAAGCTTAATCGCCTTCTGGAGAGACCCTAGTTCGTCCTAAGACCGTTATGTTCATCCCTCTGGCCTCACTCCAACATAACCTATCTCAATATTGTCATCTGCTTCCTATTGAATCCAATATCAAGAACAACCCAATGCATCTCAAATCAATAGTCATTCCCCATATAAAACCGATTATCCTCACCAACTGTCTCATCGCCAACATGTTGTACACATTGAGAATTGAAGGGCATCGTCGGATTAATTGAAACAAGACAATTCGAGAAAAGGAGGAGTGACCAACTAGTTTTCGGGAGCATAACTAGCTGGAACATGAGCTGCATCGACGGATGTTACCAAGCTACTGATATGTTGCAACGGACGCAAGCATGTGTATGACAGTCTAGACCGCTAACATAATGATTAGGACATCGGGATCTAAAGAGCTAAGGTGAATAAAATTTCACTTTACCAACATAATCCGACTGGTCCTCAAACCAGATAAAGTCAGATCTATATCTTTAAGGTAGCACAACTGCTATAGTGGGTAGATGGTGCGGCAGTTAGTCTGGTCTGCTTTTCCGAGCTTGTAGACAACCGACTCTGGGCTACTATTTTCGAATGGCAAATCAGTGTTGTACTGGTACGACTCTTGACGAAGTCTTCCATGCAATCATGCTATCTGGATCGTCAAGACCTACAGGATAGAACTACCGAATATCATCACCTTGCTCTACCGAAGAAGGGTAGACGGCCCAGACCTTATGATACTCATCGATGAAAACAATCCATGGTACTAGGAGATTTTCGATGATCAAGAAAGCCAAGCAGATATGTGAACCGTCTGTACCAAACTCTACATCCGTTATCTAGTCTCTCCATTCTCAGATCGTGCAGTACACTGCTTGGACGAAAAGTGAAGGGTATGTTTTTTGTCCACTGAAATATAAATTGAACAATATGTCCACAAGGCTCATTGGTGTTTATATCGATGTAGGTTTATCTTATTTAACTATACAAGTAATACCTTTTGGTACTGCTCTCCATGGATAAAGCCTTGCAAAAGGCATACTTATGCTCGCCTCCTTGGTTTTTCGAGATTCTTCTCACAGTAAGAGAAAACTATTAGGAATTCGACTCTTTCAAGGATAATACTAATTAAACGGGAAGATTAAATTCAATTAGACGTACAGTACATATGTTTCTCAGATTACTTGATAGTATTCTCTTGTTTTCTGAAAGCATTATTATTCAGTTAAATAATGTGTTAACTTCAATCCTCATCTCCATTTGACCTTGCCGAGTGGATAAAAGGTCTAAACAGCTTTTGACATACTCATTCCCTCCAGACTGAGCTGAAACTCCGAGGTCTCCATCAGCTATTACTCTTGAGGTGATAAAAAAGGAACGAAGAACTGAGCGAGCAGCCTTAATGATCAGCTGACTCAACATTATGATAAAATAGGTGAGATGGTTAAGGATCGTGGGCTAGGATGTTAGTATTTGTATCTGAGAAGTGACTGTTGTTAATGGAAAGTCGTATGAATCCAGATTTATGTTTTTTATCACACCCCAACACGCCCAGCAGCCTAAAACGTCTGTTCCTTTTTTCCAGGTGACCCCAGGGACTTCTCCCCCACCACTAATTTTTGGATTTTCAAGTTCTAACAGTTAATTAAAGATATATTATCTCTCTTAATAGACGTTGCTCTCTTATGCTTACTCTAGCTTGTTAACCCATTTCATACCTCGACATTATCTTAAAGCCCCTGTCGCCGACGCCAAATCTCCCTTCAATACTTTTAAGATCTCTTTGTATCTTATCAAGTCTTCATAGCCTCCTCTTTATTGTCAGCATTGGTCATAAAATAAAAACATGATAAAAAGACAAAATTGCAACACACCGCATTAAATTATATACACTAAGTGTCGTTGTAAAAGCTCCCAACGAAGAAGTTGCAATATGATATCTCAAAAGAACGGTGGAAAACATTTTATGTCAACTTCCCAATGAAAGAACAAGATATTAACTTTTCAGTAGAATTAAGTCTTGGGCGTCTCCGTTTTCTGGTATATTGAGAATCACTTTCTTCTTATGCAATGCCTCTTTTAACCTTCTTTCTTCTTCAGAACCAATTTATTAATGAAAATCCATTGAATAGCTGGAAGAAGATCTTACAAGTATACACCAATGGTAACCTGGAACAAGGCTGCAAAGCCGGCTATACCAACACAATATTTGTTAAGTTTGATCCTTATAAGTAATGAACTTAAATTACGGTAAATGAGAGAACAGATTCATTTGAAATGCGTAGATTCTTACAGCTTTCTATGGGTCACCTCACAATCCAAGCCCGAGAAACCTCGTCCTACAAACTGAGCTTTCTGAGAAAAGAAACCCACAGAAAATGACTAATGGCAATAGCCAACTCGGAAGAAAGCAGAGAATGGAGTTTCATTTATTATAGTAGCGGATGACCACGATAAGTTTATAATTCAGGGCGCAGCGATACGGTAGACCTGTGAGGCTGGTGCATCCAAGATGCTATTATTTCCAACTACCTCGTTTCTCTTATACGGCAACGAAATGATATGGACCAATCCTCCCCTTTCCCTTGGAAGGAGCTTTACTTCTCATAATTCCGAAACGATCACGCACTACTTTCTGCAACACGTTATATGAACCTAGAATATCTATCGCTCAGAAGCTCATAACATTATCATTAAAATAATCGTCATCTAGCCTGCATATCTACATATCTACATAAACATTAATTCATTCTCGTCATATGCGCTCAGCGCCCAACAACCTTGAGCTCGATATACCTCATTGGAAAGTAGGTGACGAGGGTGAACCCACATCCAACCCAAATACCCAAATCAGCACCAAAATCACCAACCAGCTTCGCAATTGGGCCCACAAAGTACACCTGGTCCATGGAGATGACACATCCGGCCCAGCCGATCAAGAATGCCGCCAGTGCAGCCCATCCAATGGGCAGTTTCGATTTGTCTTCCCATGCAGTCCAGTCGAATCCTCTTCTGCCCGTAAACAACAAATGCTCCTCCAGCACGATGCAGATGAAGATGGTCACCCAGTAACCCATCAAGGCCAGGAAGTTCTGGAAGATGATGAACAAGTGGTTCCGGCCAACTATAGCACACACAAAGTAGATGATCACGACGACACATGTCCACATGTATCGCGGCACAGCCTTGGGATAACGGCCTAGCATCTGAAAACCCAGCGCTGCTGAGTATGTCCCTGGAATGTTGTTGGCAATGACTCCCAGCGCAACGATCACACCACAGAACTTGCCGAAGCCTGCAAGTCCGTCATAGCCAGCTAGGATGAGAGCACCAGAAGAGATATCATATGCGGCACTCCAGGATGGATCATTCGCCACTCCAGAAGCAAGTCCCACACCCATGAGATTAACAATGGTGAAGGAAAGTGTCAGTCCAGTCAGTGTCAGGAGGAATGCCTTGCGCTTGGAAGTGGTTTCCGGGTAGTACACATAGAAGTCCGAGGCTGCGCCTGCCCAAGACACCGGAACAGAGAGGGAGAGGGCGAAGAATGATAGACGGTTGCCGTTGATAGTGGCCATGTTTCCAACTGAGGCGGTTGTCGTGTCAAATTTGGGACCTGCAGATCCAAACAGGATGAGAATAACCATAAGCTGGGGTATCCATGCGAATCTATATCACAGGACCGAGTCAGTAATGGTGTACAGAACATAGAAATTACAGAGACAGGACATCTTACCTCTCATACTGATGGAAGATCGACATCCCGAAGACTGCAATAACCCAGCTGATAATAGCTACGATAATGATGCCAACGACTATCGACATGCTCCCTCCTGAAACAGCCGAGAGGATCTGTCCACCGATAACACAGTCAATCATGCAATAGCCAACCATCAGCACGATATTGAGGATCACGCAGATTTTGGACGGCCAATAGCCCATGAAGAATCTAGCCACAACCTAGGTAACAGGTAAGTTTCAAATGCAAACATCATCATCATAGTGTAAAAATGTAGAAATAAAATCTCAAATTCTGAGAAGAGTAAAATAAAAGGAAAGAAACATACCAAGGTGCGATTCCCGCTCTGTGCTCCCCAAATACCCATATACGACGTCATCAAGGAACCAACCAACCCACCAAACACTGCACACATTGCAGAGTCAACAAATCCCAAGTCAAATAACAAGGGACCAAGGAACCCAACGGCGAGATTGTTAGCCGTTAGATTGGCGCTGAACCAGAGGAATGCCATCTGCAAGTCAGTCAAAAGACTCGACTCATGGCGCTCGGATGGCAGCACACGCGTGATGCCACGCGCCTCCAGGCCGGCTAGAGACTCGATTCTCTCATTCCATTTGACGAAGGTCTTGGGCAGAACAACCTTGCGAACGTCTGCCGGCGACGAGACAGATGAGGTCGAGATCGACTCGGGTGCTACAACTGTCTGGAGTCCCTTTTCAAGGTCGATGTCGATAGGTTTCGACTCCGACGTAGGGATTGGCCTGTCGTCCATGACTTCTCTCTATTTCTATCACGCACAGACACACACGTTCTCTTTCCCCCTCAGTCTCACTTTACCAGTGCTCAATTGACCAGCAAAGTTAGCAACAAAGCGCAATGACACAAGTATCAAAGCGCGATTGTAGGAGTATGCGGGGTGATATGGCTAGGATAAGAGAACCCGACACAGTGGCAGCGACAATGACAGGTCGAGGGAGGAAAGAGAAAAGAGGAAGGATGAGCGCAGGTAGATAAAGAGAAGGAAAAAAAGGAAGTTGAAGCCTTTCCACCACTGACTGTATCTACATGCTTGTTGAAATATTGGTCTGGGATCCATTCGGAGGTGGAGAGGGTCTCTCTCTCTCTTTCCTGCCTCTTTCCTCCACTCTTCCCACATTCCCACGAAACGCTGCTCCCAACTATTCCTGCGTTGCGACGGGAGGTGCAGACATACCAGGATACAATACTTCGATACCAGGGAGCTTTGGTCAGTTCTGGGTCCCGGATGGCTTGATGGTTGGTTTGTCCAACAAAATATTCCCGTGCACTTAATCCGATAGAGGACTCATGCATGCTTTGCAACGAAAACATGGCCGGGCGACGGCAGTAGTATCAGGACGACTGATAGAAAAGAAGGGCCGTCAAGGGCAAGATGTTTGGAGGGACCCGGAGGCTGGATTCGTTGGCCACAAGTCTTGCTTTCCTCCACCCATGTATAAAGAAAAGCGGGCCATGCTCTTTTTTTTTGCACTGGAAAACGATTGTAGTTGCAGTGCAGCAACTAATGCAGTACGATACTACTGTGCTGAAGACAGCCAGTTGGATGCTGTGTAGATAAAGGAAGGCAAGGGTTGCTTCTGTAGCCTCTCCGCCATAGCCGCCACATCTAGGGGATCTCATGCAGCTGGAGTTGGAGTTGGAAGAAGGCTCCAGCCGCTTGCTTTTTTGGTCGTAACTTGGCGTCTCCGCGGCACTGGGGAGTTCCACTTACCGGTGAACCTAACTACCTAATACCTCCCGCTTTCAACCTGTTTTTACCAGACGGATGGTGGGATTTTCAGCTCAGATACAACCTAGAATATTGAAGAAGCTGTGGCTGTTCTACATTCCACATTCGTAAGAGAGTTGTAGTATGGATATGGTAGAGTAGTAGTCTCCGGACCCATTACCTTACCAACGGGCCGTACTTCTCGTTCCCTCGGGACCATCCAAAAAAAGCAAAAAGGTTTTTAACTAGTTACCGGTTACACGTGCTGCAACTGTACGATGACGCCCAAGAGTTCTTTACGGGTTCTTTCTGCCCGTTCTTTTGCACCTAATTAGCGGAGTTGTTGTGAGATTTACGGTGTAAACCAGGTCACTCCCACCACCGCATATACCGGCACAGCATCGGGTAAAAATACGACGTCCACCATTTTTTTCAATGCCTACCACGCACTTCTTTTTCCCTTGCTCAGCTATTACTCAGCCCCCATTGTTTTGATTAACTATTCAACTTAGTAATCAGCTTTTCATATTTGGGTGCATTTTGCGTGAATTCTTTTTTGGCTATTGGATAAGCCGGACGGCGGCGGGCCGTTGGCGTTGGCTTTTTTGTTGGTTGGAGATCCAACAAATTCTATGCCCGTCTTGGCTTTGGGGATTTTCTTGTACTGTTGTACCTTACGTACCAAGAGTGGATCGATGTCGTCTTTCCCGTTTGCCCGTGGGGGATCCTTGTATGGTTGGCAGGGACGTAAGTTTGTCCGAGTTTGTACTATGTGTATGGTAGGTATGTATTACGCTGCACAAATTGCTAGCAACATAATGGTATGATTAATGAAATGTGAGGATGAAAACTACAAGTGAGTACGAAGTGATTACAGAGTGACCACTCTCGATTTAGCATGAAAATGGAGTTTTTGGGTTGCCGAAGCTTTAGTTTTTTNCTCTAATATGGGGGTATCTATGCTTTTATCAACCATCTCTGCTTCAAACCATCATACTCCCAGTTACCTAAATTACACAAGCCGAAGCAATCTCCATCCCCATCAATAACCGAGTTCCAATGCCCGAGGAACAAAAATAAACTCCGCCCTAAGTGAACACCAGCTCTGGAAAACAAGAGAAAGCAACACCCTAGGAAGTATACTGGGACACTTGAACCGTTTTGATAATTGCTTCGTTTCCCAAGCTGTTATCCCAGACCTCGTCTCCTGACTTTCCGTCCGGCGCTCCAGCCACGACGGCGGATTTAAAAACACCCCTCTTGTTTGCTGGCGTCAACTCCAACTGGTCACTATTATTCCCATCCTGTGTCCACCCGCTGCCTGTAATTCGTTCCTCACTTTCGTTGAGTCCGGCATTGGTGTCGTTGGTGCTGGTTAGCCTCTCAGCACCCCTCTGTCTCAATGAGGTGATGCCGTAGAGTTTTGACGAGGATTGGAGATTGTAATTCTGGCTGTTGCTGTGGGATCGTTTAGAGTCTCCGAAGGAACCAAGGGCGAAGATGCGGCGCGCTAGGGGCCAGCAGAGCGGAATATTGGCGACGAAGACTGCGGTGGATACTTCTCCGACATACCAGTTGAGGAAGATGGGGCTATATGGTATGGTGAAGTTGTAGTAGCGATTGAGAATTGATGCTAGGATCTGTTGGAAGAAATTCGTTAGTATATCGGCAGTCTCCTTGGTGGCTTGAGTCAGAGGGCGATTGGTGTACTTACGACAAATATTCCTAGGCCGAACACAGCACAAAGAATAATTTTCCTATTTTTTTTTGGGTATGGTATTAGTGAACACTCTTCNTTTTTTTAAGCTACACTTAGTAGTCCATGGCTTTACCTTTTCAACGGCAGTTTGGATGTGATTAACATTGGCAAGGGGATGAACAACATCAGCAGATCAGAAGAGATATTGAACACTGTCGCTGTTATCAGATGGTTGTAGTACGTTGCACATTGCGCTATACTTCCGTCAGCTTTTATGCGGAATGAAGGAGTGAAGGATACTTACAATTACGAACTGGGACGGCCCAGTACTGTTGGACCGGCCGGCACCAGACGCCCAAGAGAAGCACCTCAACTATGAAAAAGCCAACCCCACAGTAACACGCAAGAATCTTGACTGCAACGTTCTGTTTCAATCCTAAACTAAACACAGGTTTGAAGTCAGACTCCGCAAATGCATAAGTTAGGTTTGGGATAGAGCTCACGTCAAACGACTGTACATAAGCAGAATGCACGCCTTAATTGACCACAACGTCGTGAGAGTGAATTCCTCGAGTACCAGAGTCATCTTGCTTCCCCAAACGGCACTCCTGAGATCGTCAGGAGAAAGACTCTCAGCTTCTCCAGGTGGCATGTAATTGCTTCCATTGTTGGCAACTTGTATGGTGCTAACAATGACTCCTGAATATGTAAACTAATCATACGAAGAAAACACAATTAGATTAAAGAGCTTGTAGCCTTTGGGTATAAATGATGCTAAAAAATATGAAATTGGTCAAAGTGTGCGACAGAGAGAACCTACTATGATGAAAATCATGATCCAGTCGTCTGGTGTGGACTTTCTTAGGTCACCGCCCGTTTGAATCCATCGCGACCCCCTAGAGAAAGATACTCCTCGTTAGAAAACTTGTCCCCCGATTTGCGACATCTTGAAATTCAATTTGGAGTTGCTGCATACATTCGACATCCTATCAAGAACAAGCCAATGCCGTAGAGCACCCAGGACTCAATAGCCAGCTTTTGAGCGAATGTCGGCATTGTGGATGAGAAACGTCGTCGTCGTCGTCGTCGTCGTCGTCGAGAGATCTACAACCTAGCACAGCTGGTTGATGGAGCTGTCGATCGATGAGGAGATTTTTATCTAGCTGGTGGGTTTAAGAAGTACGACACGACTTCAGAAAGTATAGTCTTCAGCCATCCTTGTTCCTGCGAGCAAAACTTCAAGGTCGGCTTGAGATGGCTTCAGGTGTTCCAAGCTTTAAAAGTGATGTCCCGTACAGTGCGAAACAGGGCGTCGTTGGGGGAGGCTTGAGAGCAATCTCTATCTCCCTCCTTCGCCAACCTTGGCTGGAATGCACACACGGCTTATGCGGAACCAGCTTCAAGAGACCAAGTAGCTGGGGCTCTGGGACTCAGGGACTCAGGGACACAGGGACTCGACATAGCGAGACACGGCATGCAAATCACAACTCGATGTAGGAGTTGTAGTGGGATGGGTTGCAATGAAGTTTTGCAGTGGGGCCAGTAAAAGGAGAGCGACGGCCGCCTTTAGTCTAGCACTGTCGTTTTCCTGCCGTAAGCTGTGATACTACAGTCGTACTGTACATGGTTCCAGGCACATGGCCACTGACCTTAAACGGCATTATGTACAGTATGATGGCGCCGGCGGGCGGTGATAAGGGAAGTGTACTGTACACAGTAGGAAGACCCAATGCCGAGGTCTTAGGCGTTTGGCTGGCTGAATTACGGTAATAATTGAAGTGCCACGAGTGCCAATCGTGCAAGGGTCGAGTGCCGTACCACGAGTTCGTACGTACCTGTATGCACAGATTATTAACCGATCGCAAATACCGTACTTTACAGTAGTACACATAAACCAATCAAATGAATCCAGCCCTTATCGACACTATCGACACTTTCAAAGCGCAATTGATATGGCTAGTGACAATGGAAGGAGTCGAAGGGGTTGGAAGGCCCAATAACATAGCCTTTGCTGTCTCGGCTTCAATGCAGATTATTGCAGATCGTAGATATTTGCACAAGCCACGTCTTGGCTCCCGGCTGACGTCTGATCGCTCTACTGTATTGCCGAGGATGTGTGGGATGAAGCCAGGGCGCAGACGGATGGAGAGTTCCCATAATGGATACAGTGTATCTTTTTCGGGGCCCCCATTCCTCTTCTGCTCTTCGAATGGATACAGAGGCGGCGCCCCCTGAACAGACAAGCCAGTCGAATCCGTTGATATGAGCTCGGCAATGGCGCTCGCTATTTAAGGCGAATTCCGCGGGTAGCGCTTCCGGACGTGGTTCCAAGGAAAAACAGATATCCCGGTAACTGCAAGGGACCCCGGCTGACAGCAGCTCGACATGCACGATAGGGTAGTAGTACTGTAGAGAGCAACCCAACATTCTCCGTATCTTGCCAGCCACGCCAGCGCAATTTCTACAGGGCAGGAGGTGTGGCATGAGGAGAAGACTTAGAAAGGCCATACATAACAACACACTCTTGCAGAATGAAAAAGGTACCGGTAGGGGGACCGGTAGCCACCGTAGAAGACGCGAGAGAAGCGAAAGAAGGCGAATGAAACATCAACAGGAAGATAAGAGAGGGGACAAGGCAAACTGAATCGGTAGTCTACTTTCTCTCCCACCTCCTTCCCTACCAGCCTACTGCCAAGTTTGCTCACAGTGTCATCGACATTATCCCCAGTACCATGGCCAATACAGAATCCATGGCAGCTACCAGCGCCGGTATTCCGCACATTACCCCAGATGACTTCTGCAAAGCATCCATCGACTACCTCGTCATCGGTGGTGGAACGGCTGGTCTGGTCGTCGCTGCTCGACTTTCTGAAAATCCAGGTATCACCGTTGGGGTGCTAGAAGCGGGCCCTGCTACCTTCAATGAACCTCTCATCGACATCCCAGGGCGCTTTGGGGAGATCTTGGGGACCGAGTATGACTGGAAGTTCGAGACCATACCTCAGGCAGGTCTGGCTGGCCGGACATTACCGTGGCCTCGGGGCAAGGTACTCGGCGGGACCAGTGCGCTAAACTTCATGACCTGGAATCGCGGGTGCAAGGAGGACTACGATGCCTGGGAAGCTCTAGGGAATCCTGGCTGGGGTTGGAATGATCTGGTGTGCGTCTTTTCTTTTTTGATCGCTTTTATTTTCCCCTTTCCTCTATTATTTCTTTCACTCCTTACGATATAAGAGGTTGATGTTTTGGTTTTGGTTTCCTTGTGTAGACCCTTCTTCAAAAAGAGCGAGCGATTCTATGAGCCCACATCCGAGCACCAAAAACTACATTCCTCCTTTTTCAATCCGGGGGATCATGGCACCAATGGTCCAATTGATTCAGTGTACTCCAAAGAATATGGGGCATCTCATCAACATTGGCACGCTACACTACATAAGCTAGGAGTAGAAACTAATAAGAAGCACTTCGCCGGCTCCAATGTTGGTGTTTGGACGTCACTTACCTCTGTTGAACCCAAGACGAGAAAAAGAAGCTATTCGGCCTCGGGTTACTACCTGCCTGCGGCCTCGAGACCAAATCTGAAAGTCCTCAGTGAGNCGACCGTGGGAGAGATTGATATCAGGAAAGTGGCCAATGAATGGATAGCAACAGGAGCCAAATTTTCTCATCATGGCAAAGAATATCATGTCAAGGCCGCAAAAGAAGTCATCATTTGTGCTGGGAGTGTACAATCCCCGCAGCTGCTTGAGCTCTCGGGAGTAGGGAACCCAGATGTTCTCAAGGCTGCGGGAACTGACGTGAAAGTTGCGAACCCAAATGTAGGGGAGAATCTTCAGGAGCACATGAGTAAGTGTGGAATTTCTATATTGCAAGAAGAAAAAAGTGGCTGCGAAGTAAAATCTTGTCATATTTCATCCGGTATGAAGTGATTTAATTGTTACCTATAGTGACTGCCACAATCTACGAAATTTCCCAAGACATCGCAACACCAGACGATCTACGCGCATCACCTAGTCTCATGGCTGCTGCAATGGAATCTTATACCAATAGTGCCTCCGGACTCCTAACGACAATTCCATGCAGCGTAACCTATCTACCTCTAACGTCAATTATACCTCCTTCTTCAGCATACAGAATACGGTCCCTCGTTCCTAGTGCACCAGAAACCTCTGGCTCGTATGCAACTCGGCGCCATAAGATACTCACACAACAATTCATGCCAGGTGTGCAGCTAGGACAGGTGGAATACAACTTTGACATCAGCAACTATTCACCCTACTTCAAAGCCGAGCCAGGAAAGAAATACGCAACAATGCTACAAATGCTACAGTATCCGTTCTCATCTGGCTCGATTCATATCCCTCCCTCAAAGGACGGTAAAACCCGGACGACGGTTCTTGACAAGCCGATCATTGATCCGAAATATTATCAAGGACCTGGCGGGGAAGTCGATTTCCAGATCATGGTTGCCGCGCAAACATTCGGGTATAAAATCACGAAGACGTCTCCCCTATCTTCTGTCATCATCAAGCGTGTCTTTCCACCTCTACCTCCCTCCGGTACCCCTGATGGTGAGGAGGGAGATTTCTCGGACTACGTACGTAACTACACTATTACAGACTGGCATCCTGTGGGCACCTGTGCCATGGGACCAAAACCGACTTCTGGGCAGGGTAAACAGGAGTTAGCGGGAGTAGTAGATGCTCGACTTAGGGTTCATGGTGTTAAGGGGCTACGGGTTGTTGATGCGAGCATTATGCCGCTCCAAGTTAGTGCTCATATCCAAGCAACAATTTATGCTATTGGGGAGAAGGGGGCAAGTTTGATTCTTGAAGATTATTATCAGGAGAGGAGAGGTGAAAGCAAGTTGTGATTAGATACTAGAAAGTGTACGTAGATGTGTGAATGTGTGACGTTGATTACGACTTAGATTGACGAAAAGAATGAAATGAATTAACGATGATAAAAGTAGTATTTCATACTCTTGTACTCAATTACATTGTATACCTTTCTCCTTTTGAGACACTGCTTATTTTATACATTATTTGCTAGCTCAGATGGAGCATGTCAACTATTCTCTGCAGACGGATACAACATCGTGATGTACTAACTTTTACAGGCCCCTAAAATGTAATTCAGGTATATAGACAAAATAAACTGACCATAGTCTCCGTCACTCATCTTATTCCATTCTTATTCAGTTTTTTAATTTGATCTTTCAAAATTTGAAGGTTAGAATTTATACTCCATTCCCAATTCTTGGGGATATTCATAGTGGGGATAATAATTGCTATAATTTCAAAGCATCTGGAAGCCTAGTTCTGTTCTTCGTATATCTTTTGAGCCTCAGAGCAAGACAACTACCAATTGTGTGATAATCTATAGGAGTTGCTATTGTCAGCAATACCTTATATCTATTGAAGCTTTTGATAATTCTTTAAAGGATGCTAATGTATGGTCTGCTAGTCCGGAACGAGAAGTTGCACTCGAGTTCTATTATAACAAGTTCCACAATCATTGAGGAATCCCAGTTGCGTTGGCATATTTTCAACAAGGCACAAGCAGATTGGTGTATATCTAATGGTTGTGAACTGGAACTATTCAGGGCCGACTTCCTGGATCTGATTGGGACTTTCAATAGTTGTTTAAGATGTTAGATCAGAGAGACGGCTAACTTCTGCGTCGACAATGTGAATCGATGAATAAGTATGCGCTCGAAGCTAATAAGGAGAACATAATTATGAAATGTATGTCGAAAAGCATGCTGAGGGACTCCAGATCTATGCGAATTTTGAATTCAGTAGCTTTGATCTACATACCGGCAACCCGAGTTGCTGTAATTTATTATATGAGTATCCTGTACCCCCTCCCTTTATTTCTTTTCCTTTTGCATACTTCCACGTTCCACCTTTCTCAATACTATCCCTAGAGATAATGCCATTTTTATGATAAAATATATTGATAGTTTCATACCAATAGCCGATTTTCAGTTCAAATCCCCTTCAGCTAATATTACTCTGATTCAATAAACGAAAACTTCTATATAGTTATGATTTAGTGGGCCTAGATTTCTAATCCTAGCCCTAGCATTAACTTCAATGGCTGTATTGCGTGGCCTTTGAAGTCAAGATGGAAAGAGTTTTGGCATTCGAGGCGAAAATCGAAAAGACGACCAATCCTTGAGGATATTATGAAGGTAACTGAGTTCCGAAGATAGGAATACTATATATATTGATAGATTTTGATGAGAGCCATCTAGATTAATTTTGAGTTACTTGAAGAAGAGGAGGAAAACCTACTTTTGTATAGAATCTGCAATGTTTCTGAATATTTTCATTTTTAAGATGTCAAAGAGTATTCCGTTTAGCCTTAAGGTATGTAATACCATTTGAGATTTTCTAGACAGCTACTTTGAATTAACAAACTCTAAACATTCAAGATATAAGAAGATATAGTTTTCCAATTAAACAGCAGGGTTAGGTTGGGACAAGAGGCTACGGTGGTGATAAAGCACACACTCGTTCCATCCGAACTTCCACATTAATTTCAATGCCTCTGGGCACGAAGGATGTATAGAGATGCTTTCTAGTTAGCTGTCTCAAGCATAAGAATAGAGAATTCTTATAGCCTTGTTTGCTATTCCTGTTTCGAATTCCTTCATTCGTGGCACGAGCCCCCCCCGCCCCCCCCCCATTTACTTGCCTTCTGTTACCAAAACTACTTACCTAGACAGCGACAGTCTGATAGAGAATAAAAGCTCAATTACACTTGGTAGGAAACCTACGATCAATCGTACAATAGAGTTTATTTTGGCTTGGGGTAATGATTGGAGGGGCAAGTAAATCCGAATACATCTCCAAACCTACAGCAACAGCCAATCTTGTTAAAAGTAAGTGAATTGGGAAGTTAAATGCTCATGATACCCCATTGCCTCTTACGCTAAATGACCAGACCTATAACCCGACGCCAAACTCTACTCATCCCAGATACCTCCAGTGGGCATATGATTCCGATAAAGCATTCTGGTGGACTCCATATATATGCATAACCCGTCACTCAAGCCAAAACCCCTCTTCATGGTTCTCCAAGCAATCTCGCAGTAATGTCTCCCATGTATGCCTCCTCAAGTTCATAGTCTTCCCCATTATTCCTGTCAATGTTGACGTAGTTAAATGCCTCTACTACGCGATCAAGATCAAATCCCATGTTCACAAATCGGTCAATCAGGTCTTTGTTGTAGCCTTGATATCTAAAACGTGTTAGCAAACGCTGAGATTAGAAACAGATGATTTATGCTTACCGCCTCAGTTCTTCTTCTCGAGATTTCGGTTTCTTTTTAGTTTCTGCCGCTACCGGAGGAAAATTCGAAGTCCACTTTGCGTCTTTTGGAGCCCCAGCATGCTTGATAGCCCACTCACGAGCAACCTGCTGGAATCGATGAGGATTATTCATTAACATGCTGGCAACTTCTGCATCTTGTGGATCCTTTGGCTCTGGCGTGCTTAGGAGGGATTGAAGGGATAACAGCGCAGATTTTATTGTCAGAACAGGAGACCAAGCGGAGCCTAGTGTATCAAGGCAGATTGCACCCTGCAGAAAGACATCAGCTTTTGAGTCTACCAAATCTTCCCAAAATATACGTACAGTCTGACTACTAACGTTCGGATGCCAGAGCAGCGTTTGGAAATACATTATCGGAGGTTTGAAAGGGTACTCATTTGGAATCTTGATATCCACCACATATCTTCCACCTTCGTACGGTGTGTCTGGTGGACCAGGGAATGACGCCAAGAGATGCGTCAGATCATCTCCGTGCGCAGGTTGAGCAAAGATCTGAGATTGCGGATCATTCTGGATATCTGCAAGCTCTTTGGCGATACGTCGGAGGCGGTTGGAGGATGCCATTTTGCAGGTCAGAACACGAAGAGCTTCGGCTTTTGACTTTCTAGAGGTTTATATATTTGTTCTTGTCTTTTTGATAGAGAATCTACCTAAAGTTTGTGCTGAACCGATTTTTGGATATTCACAGAACGTCAAGATAGAGAAATGCGTCGATTCGAGGCTGTGCAGTCTTCCCGAGGTTTCGACCTATTTCTATTCGTCGATGACAGAAATTCTTAGCAACGTATAAGTCATAATCCGCAGTGACAGTAGAGCAGTACAGGAGGAAAGACAATGAAGCAAGATGTTGGGTAGCTCACTTACGAGAAGAGACTCCAAGCTCGTCGTCGATTGGTGGGGTAATTTCAATATCTGGATAAGAGGGTTGACGCCCTTGGTTTTCAATGAATCCGAAAGCCGTTTGTAGAGCTCTTGTAACCATGAGACACTTGTTTTAATTGCTTTGTCTTTCAAGACATATGCTACTTCAAACACCACATTAGAGGCTCTGAACACCAGATTCAATATCCGTTGATGCGGTCAACATACGTCGTTTAAGCCTGGCATTTGAGGCACAGAAGCTTGTGACGATTAGTTTATGTAAGCAAAAGCTGGCCCGAGCGCGCGAATTCGCGTTCCTGTCGCCTGCCGAAGGTCGTGGACCACATTTGGGAGCTGTAGCTGTCATTACAAACAGCCTCATCATCTTTGCATCCTCCATCAACAATCTTGAATCCATCCAGCGTGCAAATATAGTGTCTCTCTCTAATTAACAGGCTTACGGCCAAGGTACTGGAGAGGCCTTCAAAGCACTGAAGCTATCATGGTACGTTTCTATTTTCACTCTGATGTTGATGGCAAATAAAGCTTACTTATGATTCTAGGGACAACAACAGTCCGGACTCGGAGGATCTGGTCAAGGAGGGGAGAAGGATGACAAAGATAAGAAGGTATTTGCATGATTTTGTAAACTTTGTTTGGCCTAGATGCTTACTGTAGGTGCTTTCAGAAGGACAAGCCCAAGTACGAACCACCTCCACGACCAACAACTCGCATCGGTCGAAAGAAGCGTAAGGCGGCTGGACCAAGCGCATCAGCAAAACTTCCTGCCGTTTACCCAACATCGAGATGTAAGCTAAGATATCTGCGCATGCAACGGATCCACGATCATCTGCTCCTAGAAGAAGAGTATGTAGAGAATCAGGAACGGTTGAGGAAAGCAAAAGCGGCAAAGGAAGGAGGTCCAACGACAGCCGATCCAGATGCATTAGACAGAAATGCTGATGAAAGAGGTCGAGTCGATGATATGAGGGGCAGTCCAATGGGGGTTGGTACTCTGGAAGAGATGATTGATGATGATCATGCAATCGTTTCAAGCACAACTGGTCCAGAGTACTACGTCTCCATCATGTCTTTTGTTGATAAAGACCTTTTGGAGCCTGGGGCAAGCGTGTTGCTTCATCATAAGTCAGTCTCCATTGTTGGAGTTCTAACGGATGATGCGGATCCACTAGTTACAGTAATGAAACTTGACAAAGCGCCTACGGAGTCATACGCGGATATTGGAGGTTTGGAGAACCAGATTCAAGAAGTACGGGAGTCAGTTGAATTGCCGCTGCTACATCCTGAGCTTTATGAAGAGATGGGTATCAAGCCACCGAAAGGTGTCATTCTGTACGGTGCTCCTGGAACTGGAAAGACACTTCTTGCAAAGGCAGTTGCGAATCAAACGAGCGCAACTTTCTTACGTATTGTTGGAAGTGAACTGATTCAGAAGTATTTGGGTGATGGGCCTCGACTCGTTCGACAACTCTTCCAGGTAAGAGCAGACGTATTGATTTATAGTCAAAATTTTGATGCTGACTTTGTCCGCAGGTTGCTGCTGAAAATGCGCCCTCCATTGTATTCATCGATGAGATTGATGCCATCGGCACAAAGCGATATGAGTCTACTTCCGGAGGAGAGAGGGAAATCCAACGAACCATGCTGGAACTCCTTAACCAACTGGATGGTTTCGACGACAGAGGAGACGTGAAGGTTATCATGGCCACCAACAAAATTGATACCTTAGATCCTGCGCTTATCCGTCCTGGACGTATCGATCGGAAGATTCTCTTTGAGAATCCTGATCAAGTCACCAAACGCAAGATTTTCACTCTGCATACTTCCAAGATGTCATTGAACGAGGACGTGGACCTAGAGGAATTCATCAACCAAAAGGATGATCTCTCTGGTGCCGACATCAAAGCTATTTGCTCCGAGGCCGGTCTAATGGCGTTGCGTGAGAGACGGATGAGGGTTCAAATGGCGGATTTCAGGGCTGCGAGGGAGCGTGTCCTGAAGACGAAGAGCGAGGGCGAACCAGAGGGACTGTATTTGTAAGACAGGCTGGGAAATAGTACTAGAACATACATGCTTTGTGTCATCATCATAGCCTGTGTACTAAGAGAGTTTAATACATTCGGCGGTTCTAGCTGAACTAGTCTCATTGCCCTACGTCTATACAGATATTTAATCGGTATAAGCCCAAGAATATTTATTCCTTCCAAACGAACTGGATGTGCATATTCCCTGAGACTCACCCCAGCCATGTTTCTCTTGAATCATAGATATAGGGTAACGATATAGTAAACAAATTGTAAAAAGAGAAGAGGTAACTTGGGAACTTTCATGAACTGATGTCTATCCCATCCACGGATATCGAGTATGCTCTACAAACCTACAGTATATTTCTCAAGGATATATTCATAAAGTTGAATATACGCGTCATTTAGATGCGCAGCCCTCTTCATCTCCTTTTCAATTATTCATACTGACTTTTGTCTCGTTCCTCAAGTTTCTCTGAGATCTGCCTTTTGGTGAAGTACGGGCGGTAGGGCCATCTATGCTGCTTATAGAACTCTCTGTATACGTCATATTGGTAGCGACTGTATATTAATCCAGTGAGAGTATACTAATACCCTATGTCGGTATCATTATACGCGTCGTATACAATCTCCTTTACCTACTGGTACAAAGCCTGGAACCCATTCTAAACTGCTAAAAGAGATAGAATAGTTATACCTTATGTCATAATGAAAGTCATTCAACCTCACATAATGAAGATGCTGTAATGAAAAAATTGCGTTCTCGGACACGTCGAGTTCTTTTGTAAGGATGACATCGATGCTGAGATTCCTGTGAGGTGGATAAGACACATATTCTGCCCTCAGATAGCACATCTTAATGAGCAAATCGTAGAGGTTTTTCATTGTGCTTGCCAGCTCATACACGGATTGCTGACCTGGAGACATTGGTGTTGCCCATGTTGAGTCGTCGAGGCGCTTTTCTATACAAACGCCGAAGCCTTGAACGCCTTGAGGATCAGCAGAACCTAACCTTTCTCATTCACACCCTTTATTTTTGTTATAACAGATTGAATATTAGAGCTCCCAATTTTTTCCAATTTTTTCCAAATAGGAGATAAGTGGTGTGTTCTTGATGTTGGTTTTGAGCGCCAAGAAAGGTACCGATTCGATTTAAGATTGCCTTCTCACCAACTTTGGCAAGCCAACGAGGTTGGCACGAGGCTATGCCAAGGAAGACAAATCTCGGCGAGATGAAGAAGAAAGAAAAGTGAAAGGAGGGGGAAAAAAAAGATTGACTATTGGCGAACATGATATTGCACAACAATGATGGTAAAAGACCTAAATTTCAAAAAATTTTCTTGAATGAGACTGTTTGCAAACGTCATGGTTGGTGGAGGGAAAAGTGCCAGAAGCGGTTGTTGGTGCGCAATCCGCACCTTTACTACACACCCACCTTCACGATGAGGAGACTAACAAGGCTAGCGTCTATTTGTAGAGCTGAAGAATTGTTCTCTTTCACCTACCTGTGAGTTTCAAGAGCTTTATCCTATGATCAACTAAATCTCGATATCAAAGCATTACGTCACCATCGAGCTCGGAAGCAAAAAGAGCATCGTTTCAGGGCCCGAGCAGAAATGTATGCGGCATGGTCGTCTCCGGAGCCCACGGAAAGGACAACTGGTCGCGTGGCTTTTGACGATCGTAACGCGCGCGACGATAAAATGGTCTTTGGATGCATTCCATTCCAGCAATTGCGGCGCGTTGACTGTGGCCGATGCATCCGCAGTCGAGTCGACTTGGCTTTACAGGCTGTACAGCCCATGTTGATTAACCCACGATGTTACCATGATGCGCGGTTGGTTCTCAGGCCGTGAAAGCCGCCTCCTTTTCCCCCTTTCTCGGCCTTTTACCAGTGCCTGGCCCTCCAAAGTGGTGGGTGGGTGGCGGTTGGCGGACGTTGCAACATTCTGGAACACCCAAACAGCGGGAAACCAGCTTGGAACCACATTGGTCTCGATGGGCGGTTTTCGAAACTGATGATCGCGGCCAGTAGCTCTGCAGGTCTGCAAGAGGACCTATACTTGAGGTTATGCAGTGAGCGCAGTGGTGAGGAGGCTGATTCTAATTCTGGCAACGATGAGGTAAGGCTCACTGGGAATAGCCTGGTCGAAGGACGATGATTTGATGTAGTTTCCTGTCATAATTAGTGTTTTTTTGGTAGGATCCGAAAAAGAGTACGAAGGCACGTTTGGGTCGCTGGTGGGCAGTGGTGATAAAATAATACACCAAAAGCAGACGCTACCGCTGGCAGCCGCGAGCTTGTCTCGCACATTGACCATTTTAACATTTTCTTCCTCCTAAACTTACTTCCTTCCCCCTTTATATGCACCTTCAATCCATCCATCTCTATATTCATTTATTCACTCGTTAAAAATACCTTCGTTGCTTGTTTTCTTCCCTCTTTCTACATCCAGCCATCTAATCTTACGAAAAACCTCCGAGCTTCCCTTCTAGGCCTTGTTCACCGACCTGCCCACCGTTATCAGGCGTCTGGACCACGGCATTGCTGCAACCACGAGGTCTCTCTCCAGCCACCGAGGGCCAGCATCCCTCTCGACATCGAACTTTGCGACCCAGGACTCCACACTCGTTTGCTCTTCCCTGGTTGAATAGCGTTCTCCCACCCTTCCCAATCTCTCATCGTTGGTCCAATCCTCCCCGCCCTACGGTGGTCCGATCTGCCGCTTCTTGCCATTGAGCACGAGTTGTAAACACCTTTACATTACTTTCTTTGCCACAGCCACTCGAGATTTGGGATCAATCCAGCAAAATTGGAGGTTGGCGAGTATTAGATTGCCATCAATTAACGCACCTTATATATCTGCTCGTGGTGCATTGCGAAGTCATCCGCAGAGTACTCAATAACTTACGGAAGTACTGCATGCTTCGTGCTAATCTCACCCCGCGGTCGCAAATCAACAGGAAACCGCAGATTCCGGTGACGGTGTCCCTCCAAACAAAATACCCCGTAACGACATACCCCCTAAAATTCAACACTTCCCATTGAAGGAATAAATACAACAAAATGCAGAGCAGCTTAATATCAAAAAAGCTCGACCGGGTCAAGCAATGGGCGGGGGAGAAGATGGGCGCCGAGTCCAAGACGGCCGTCTCTGATGAGTTCAAGGAGCTCGAGATGGAAATGACCCTTCGGCATGAAGGTAAGCCGTGGATAAAATATAATTATTGTCTATGTTTGGAATAAAAGACTAATAGAAGTATCTAGGAATGGAGAAGCTCCACAAATCAATGACTGTCTATGTCAAGTCTCTTTCGAAGCGCAACGAGATAGAGGACAGGGAAAAGATCCTGCCTGTCCAATATCTCGGGCAGTCAATGACGCACCATGGCGAGGACTTCGAACCTGATTCGGAGTTTGGAAATTGTCTCATTGGTATGTTTTATAAGTTTTTGAGTTGAAAAGATGTAGTTATTGATATGGACTGTAGCTATGGGCAGAGCCAACGATAGGATTGCTCGGGTACAAGAGAGTTTCGTGGCTAATATTACCACTGGCTGGCTCGAATCTCTCGAGCGATCTCTAGCAATGATGAAAGAGTATCAGGTATATATTTCACAAATGACTATAATGACCGTAAATGCTAAAGCTCCTTAGGCTGCACGGAAGAAGCTCGAAAATCGACGTCTCGCATATGATGCGTCACTCTCGAAGATGCAAAAGGCAAAGAAGGAGGACTTCAGAGTCGAGGAAGAACTTCGATCTCAGAAAGCAAAATATGAAGAGTCTAGTGAGGATGTCTTCCGCCGAATGCAGGATATCAAAGAAGCCGAGACCGACAGCGTTGCTGATCTTGGAGCTTTCCTGGAAGCTGAGCTGGAATATCACGAAAGGTGTCGCGAAGAGCTCCTTCGTTTAAAGAGAGATTGGCCAGCTGGGTAGGTGTCCCGATGAGTATTTCGTTCCCATACATTTCTAACATAAAAAATAGTGCTACCTCTCCTCCGCCACGGGAACAGCGCCGTCCCGCCGCCCGCTCCCGCTCTAACACTGCACACTCCTATAACGAGCGATTAACGATTCACGACGAGCCTGAACCAGAACTCCCGGCGCGCCCATCAATCCGCTCTCAAGGCCGTG
Organism: Scytalidium lignicola; assembly: GCA_002812745.2. Classification (NCBI taxonomy): domain Eukaryota; kingdom Fungi; phylum Ascomycota; class Leotiomycetes; genus Scytalidium; species Scytalidium lignicola. Next base: position 6,797 of record NCSJ02000444.1, on the reverse strand, counting down.
TCCCATCCAGCAACCGGCTGGAAACCTCGACGAGCCGCATGCATATACGTGATGACTACCTAGCTCCTTCGTCCCCTGCTCGCGATCGTCCTAGTTACACCCGTTCCCAGACTTTCCAAGGCCCAACATCTATATACCGCGAATCAGTATCCGGTAGAAGCACGCCGAGTCAAACCAGGAATAACACAATCCCCGCAGATGTAGGCAGCCTCCGCGCTCAACTCCGCCCTTCCACAAACCGTCTCAACACTGGTCCTTCAGACTTATTCAGTGATCCCTCCGATGATAGCACATTCAACAGTGGTAGTCCTGATCGGAGCTACCGCGAACGAAGTGTCAGCCCGGCTACGAGCCAGGGAAGTTTGAATGCAAACTATTCTGCACATGCTAGTGCAAATAGGAAAGGTCCACCACCGCCACCACCTAGCAGAGCAAAGAAACCCCCGCCTCCACTTCCCGTAAAGAGGGATATCATTAGAAATTGAAGAAAAAGGCAGATGAGACGAAAGAGCTAGTGCCTGCTGAGCAGGGGTCTTTTACGATTGTTGTTAGGCTAAGCTGGCGTTGGGGATTCGGTAGCAGTAAATTGAAAGAAAAAAANTTGCAAAGGAAGGGCATTCTTTGGCTGGCGTTTCTTTTTGGGAAGGGGGAAATTATTTTCTTCTGTGCTCTCCTGTGTCGGGTTTCATTGTTATTATCATATACAGCGTTAACCTCCAGGTTTTTCTTTAAAATATGTTTCTTTGATAGAGTGAATTGGAAATACCTTGTGTGCTCCTTTCTTTTCTATCTTCAAGTTTCTGGTATAATACTTTTAAGGGAGCTCTGCTTTTTGAAATTCCTGTCTATGACTTTGTCCCATGATGCTACAAAAGAAAAATAAGAAGAAAAAAATCCTAACACCGGTTCCCGTAAAACGCCCTTCCAATGGAATGCTATGACCGCTCTTTCTTTNGACAATAGCAAAAATCCCAGCTTGCCAATTGTGTATATCGATTACTCCCCCTTGCTTGACCCCTTCACGCAATATCATCAACATCCATCATCTCACCCTCCGTCTTCCCCTCCATTTCTACCTGTTGCTGTTTTTTCTGCTTCGATCCCGTGGGAGTAGTAGTCGTGGTCTTCAATGCATCAGTCATCTGCACCTCCCCTCTCTCCAACATCTCCTTCTCCAACGCCCTTTGTCTAGCATGATTGCGCGCCTTCTCCACTTTCCTAGCTTTCTTGCCTGAGAGGGGGGCTAATGGACCGCTGGTAGGGTATAGGACAGTGCTTTGTGAGGTGCCGCGAGGGTGTTTACTGATCTTGCTGACGGCGCGTTTCTTTTGGACTTTGGATCGATTGGCGACTCGGCGTTGTTTATTGGGGACGTTGGGGTTGGAGCGGGATGGCATCTTGTTTTTTTGTTTTTGTTGGAAGGTCTATGTAAAGGTGGGGAGAGATTGATATAAGTTTTTTTTAGTATTTCAGTATTTTTTTGAGAAATTATATTTTGAAGAATTGGAGATTGTGAAGGTTTGTGAAAGGTAAAGTTTTCGAGGTTTCATTTTTGGTGACATTTGAAATTCTAGATTTCCCATGCGGGGGATCTTCGGATCTTCGTTCCGTTTTTTGGTGGGGTTTTTCTAGCCTCAGCTTCTCTTTTCTCAGGCAGCCGCACAGCCACAGACGTTGTCGTCAATAACTCGCACTTCCAACCGCCGTCAAGTCCGTGGAACGTCGAAGTAAGCGGTTTTTTGTCTCCAATTTCCAGAGACCCTGTTCAGCACATTTATTCTCTAGTGATAATTGCAGACTCCTAAATTTGATCTCCGCCTCTAGGCTGTTGAAATTGCGATAACTCCGGCAACATGTCGTGGGCAGGTATGTTCTGCAATGATTAAAGGCACAAGACGTACCGGATAAAACCGACTGATCCAATGCAGGCTTCAAGAAGGGTGTCGGCCGAGCGACGACCCAGGTTATGATGAAAACTGGTATGTAGATATTCTTCTTTAGTATCCTATGAATTGTTAACGGGTTTTACATAGGTCATGTGGAGAAGACCAATGATCGGGATTATGAGATTGAAGAAAGGTAGAAACGGAGGAGTCTTCAGCTTGAATTATTGCCTAACGATCTCTATAGGCGTTATCGAACCATGGAAGCCGCTGCCAACAGATTACAGAAAGAGGCAAAAGGATATCTGGATTCGTTACGAGGTATGAAGCGATAGCAGGGAGTGAAGAAGGAACGTTTGCTGATGAATGGAACAGCCATGACGGCCTCGCAAATGCGAATCGCCGAGACAATCGATGCGTTTTATGGTGATGCTGGAGCTAGGGATGGAGTTAGCAGAAGTTATAAACAAGCCGTCGAGGATTTGGACGCAGAGACAATCAAGGCTCTTGACGGGCCATATCGGTATGCCGGCTAGGGAACTTTTGGAAGATCCGACTAAACGTGATACAGAACGACAGTCCTTGATCCCATCACTCGATTTTGCGCATACTTCCCAGATATAAACGAGTGTATGGAACCCCACCCGCGCTGGAAATTGGTATTTGGGCTAATGTCATTGTCACAGGTATCAAGAAACGCAACAACAAGCTCCTAGATTACGATTCCATGCGAGCGAAAGTCAAGCGACTAGTTGAAAAACCTGACAAGGATGTTACAAAACTTCCCCGGGCCGAGAAAGAAACAGAAATGGCGAAAGCAGCCTATGAGCAACTCAACGAGCAACTTTTCACAGAACTCCCCCAACTTATTGACCTTCGCGTGCCTTACCTTGACCCCAGCTTCGAGGCTCTCGTTAAGATCCAATTACGGTTCTGCGCGGAGGCATATTCGAGGATGGCACAAGTTCAGCAATATTTGGACTCTGATACCAGAGACCAGTACGCAGAAGGTCAGCTTGATAGCAGAGTTGAGCAGGTTTTGCAAGACATTAGGGAACTGAGCATTAGTGGGACGGTTTGATGAATATTTTATGAAGCGTAATGTGTAGATAGGGTGACGGCGTCTCTGGTAATGAATTTAAGGTGGCTCTTCCAGTTCACTCTCGTGCGGCGCACGCTGCTTGTGCAATTCTCTAAAAACTTGACTTGGCCAATCTCCTCTTTCCGAGCATCTTTGAGTGTGGCCGATCAAGTGATTATGTTGGATTTGGGGCGTAGGCACACTAGATACAGAAGCTGACTTCGCCACCGTTTGGTATTCTTCCGGTATGACTCTTTTGGAAACTCTATTATGACAAATTATGCAGGGGCTTTGTAATTATTAAGCAAAGGTAGGTAGAGAGAATATGCTCTTAAGGATGGCCTAAACAACTATATTCTCCTTTATAATTGCTATATAAATTTAGATTTACGAATTTACTTGAAGAATTCCTCCAGCCTTGTCATCGAGGTCAAAATTCATCTCAATGACGCAGCGTCGCAGAAATAAATTGCCGAGCGCAGCCTCATCTCCAAATTTCTCGAACACCACCTTAAAATCCACACAAAGGAGATCTTCAGAAGCTGTGCAAGATAACAACAACAACAATGCCACTATTATAGCACGCCCTTCCTCAATTCCACCTGCCCTTATATTCTCAATGGCAGTCCCTCTCCGTCTCCTCGTCTGCTCAATAGGCAATCCATCGCCTTACCTCAACACTCTTCACAGCGCAGGCCACACAGTTCTGACCGAGCTAGCTCGAACCCTCTCCTTCTCTCCCTTGCAGAAATCCCGAGCACATGGCAACGGTCTAATCTCCACTGGACCAGATTTCACATTATGGCAATCACCTTCTCTAATGAACATCTCTGGTCCCGCGCTCTCAAGCGCATGGAAGGCATTTTTAAAGGACGCGCAACGGAATGGAGAATTGGGGAAGTTGGTTGTTCTGCATGATGAGTTGGAATTGGGACTGGGCATGGTGAAAGTAAAGAGTGGGAAGAACAGCCCCAGGGGTCATAACGGGTTGAAGAGCATCAGGGATACGATGCCTGGGGTGGATTATACGCGCATTGGGATAGGCATTGGGAGGCCGATTAGTCGGGAACCAAAGGCCGTCGCTGATTATGTGCTTCGAAAGATGACTGGACAGGAGAGAGATGCGATTTTAGCTTCTGTGGGGAGGGTCGAAGGTGAGCTGAGAAAGTTGTCAGTGGACTAGGGAGAGAATTGCCTGACGATTTGCATTTAAGGCGTTTTCACGGTCTTGGATTGCTGGCTTCTTAAGCTGCGACAAAAGAGGTTGTCATAGTATCAAGATATATTCTCTGGTTGTATCTGATTAAGTTATTGCTTTATGTACACTACTTGTAACACTAACTCCGGACCATGCATTATATACCCTATAGAATAACCAGAAATGAATGAAAAAGAAGAAAAGAGATACCACGTCTTATTCAACGCGTGCCTGATTGTTCCTTCCTAATGTGCTAGGACTCTCAGGTGACTCTTCGTCACTCATTAGACCCGCCAATTCAAACTCTTCTGCATCCCTAATTTGTGTAGAGTCTGTGGCTCGACTGTGACCATTTGCACGAGGCAATCTTGGTGGTCTCTCAATATCCTTGGCAGGCACCGGAGGAGCAGTGTTTACTGCGTAGAGGTGGATGAGCATATTGGTGAGGAGGAACATCAGGAATGCAAAACTGTAGATTACGAGGATGTATGATACGTGAGAGATACCCGCATCTGTCATCATCTGCATTTGCTGTTCTGTAGCTCCCATAAATAAGAATCCAGCAGCATATAGCAACTAAATATATTGTTAGCATCTTACAATAGATCGTAGAGTAAATGCAGACTCACGAAAGGTGGGATGTATTGGAAACTGTTTGCATCTCCCTCATCGCTCAGAGTGTTTTGGTCTTTTAAGACGAATGTAATTTCAATAATCCTCGTAAATCCAGCAGCCATGAGGGTATATCCGAATATCGTATGAACCATGGTGCTAATCATTAGGTGTTGTGGATGGCCACTCATACCCCATCCAGTTAATATAAGGACAGCAGCAGGGACGAAGTTCCTCTTTGGAGATCCATCTCTCTTCCTGCTCAACCAGATACCAGCGAGGCCGGCAGACCACCAAATTACTCCCATCGTTGTATGTTGGATATCATTTGCAACCCATGGTCCTCCCCATCTATGTTCTGTGAAAGTATTGACGCATCCCCACGCGGCGATGACAACCGAATCAAAAAATTCTTGAGACCTGCCGGTCCTTCTGAGCCAGACCTGCCCGACAAGCAAAACGATCGTGAGAAGAATACCATATGCGATAAAAGCACTGCCCATAATAAAGTGAGCAAGACATTGACCTAGATGGTCATCATGACAAAAGCCGAGAGCCGTGATACCGCCGAAGAGGATCTGTATCCAAGACACAATAGGCATAAGCTTGCCTACAATGCCATGTCCAACAACCGCAACTTTTCTAATCTTTCCATGAAATCCTTTCGTGATGTGGAATTTCAAATAGATCCCAAAGACAACTTGGACAACGAGCATGAGCATCAAGACATTGGCGAAGGAACCATGGATATTATGTTTAAACGCTCGTCCCTTGTGTAGATGTCCCAGAAAGTACGCAACTATTGAAATAACTGTTCCCAGAACCTGGACCGGGACATGCCATCGGTTTCGAACAATCTACCACGGCCAAATTCAGCAAATGCCACGAAGTTATATTTGGAATTTGAACGACTTACACCAAGGACCATGCCGGCTGGGAATATGATGCCAAAGGACAGCATCATCAGCAATATATGAGTCCATAATATCGAATCCTAAACCTAGGTCAGCACGTATTCTTCCTCACTTGTGTTTGCGGAGCATAAACGTACGATAGGATCCTCGCTCATATACTGGCCTTCTGGAAGATTGTTCGTATGTTGGCCATGAGCCGCTGCTCCTCTTACAGAAAGCAGCAACACCGCAGCAATCGCTGGAGCAATGTGGCTTTTGACAGCCATAGTTTTTAGAATTGAGGACGAAGCCGTCCCCTGAAACTCGAACGCGTGGATTACTGAAATCGAAAGACGGATGCGGCGGAAGAAGCGTGCAGTTCTCTCTGAATAAGAGAGAATGCCAGAAGTTTGAGAGAAACTATCCGGAAAGCCCTCAAACTCAATGATCTGATCAAGACCGTGACATCGAGACTGCGCAAGCTGTTTATGACCGCGAGCCAAGTAAAAGAGGAAGGTGCGCAACGTTGTCTGCATCGCATACCGGCATTTCCGCGCTCCTGATTGGGTAACTTCAACACGTGATGCGATATTTCTCGCATTTATCGCCAATCGCCCAAATCTTTCTCGACTCTTGTCACGCTTTGATAAGGACAATTAAGGACTTCGAGCCTTGACGGGTCCACCCCCCACTGGATTGCCTCCGGCAAACTGGTTCATTGTTGTGATGGTGATTCTGGAGATATTGGTTCGATTCCTATATGAACCTCAATTCACGAAATTAATTTGTGCAATTGTCATTGGGGATAACTAAATCGCCGCCAGCTTTAGCTAAATCGCCGCCAACTACCGGTATCGGTCACGCCCGGACCACCACTTCCCATAGTAATTTGTTAGTAATCTCATAATCCTTTAATGTGACGAATCAAATCAATTCAAAATTAACTACGGTAATATTTCAATACAATCTTGGGTCTCTTGAACTACGTCCCAGGTCTCTGACGCTAGCATTGCCTCGTCAGCCAATTTGGCTGTTTCCTCCATAGAATCTGTATGATAGATCGATGAAATTCCACGTTGATAACCTCGTTCCCATGCAGTGCCAGGTTCGTACATATCTCCGCCAATTTC
>NCSJ02000443.1:0-30933 GCA_002812745.2 Scytalidium lignicola | reverse complement strand
TGAATTTCTCCAAATATTTTTTTAATATTCAGTTTATTATTCTTTGTTATGTTGTTAAAGTATTAGTCATACTAAATGTTATAACTAATAGCTTAAATAATCTGTATTTTGTTCAAATAATAACTTTTCACTTATTATTTCTCTTAATCCTAACTAGATTAAATGCTAATTATAAGTTCAACTTAATAAATATAACAACTTTCTTCAACTTGTTTATCATTAAATTTATCAATAGTAAGGAGTATTAATCTTTCTTAATTTTATTATTCAAGTATTTATAATTACTACAAGAACATCTTAACAAATTATCTCTTTTCTTCATATAATGTAGTAATACTCTAGCTTTGTTATAACCTTCTTTATACAAATCTTTAAGAATTATTTTTTCAAGTAACCATTTTTTCATTACCTTATCCTTAACAAGAATTGTTTGATAAATTAGTCTATAAGTTAATCTGAACTTTTCTTTAAGCTTTATCTTATAATCTTATAGTTTATACTTAAGTAAAGCTGAATCATCAAGTCTTTTTNGTGAATAACTCTAGTCATTTATAATATTCTTCAAGAATATGTTTTATAGTCTTGTTGACATAAACAACTCTTAAAGATACTAAACCTTATTCTTCCTTTAAGAAAGTAATCATACTTGTTCTTCAATTAATTATTAGATTATACTTCCTTATTCATTTGATTCTTAATATAACCTAATACATTCTTAACCTTATAATATCAAAAGATATTCTTTCTTAGTAACTTTTACTAAACCTTATATCCAAGTTTTAAGTTTGGATATTAATATACTTCTGAACCTTAATACTATTTGTTAACAATATTAAATAACTATTATTCTTAACTCTTGTGCTGAGTTTAAGTTATTTCATAACTTGTTCACTGATAAAGTTTCTTTCAGCTTCTAAATTAATCAATACCCTTATTAGTTTTCTATATAGTTTTATATTTATGTATAATAATCCTTTATTGTTTATAGAGTAAAGGTTAACATTTCTAACATTATCAACTAACACATTGTCTTTAATCTCTAGATCTTTAGCATTTTCTTCTAATTCCTCAAATAATACTGTTTGTCTTTTATTAAGATTTCTTAATCTTAGTCCATTTAAGCTTTTATTATTTATGAATGTATGTACATTTTGTACTTATTCTATTATCTTGTTTCCAAGGTGTTCCTTTATTTCAGTAATGAAAACATTACTTTCCTTGGAAATTCTTCTTATAGAATTCAAAGGATATATTATTACTTCTTAGTTGAATTATTAATTAATTCTTTGTATTAACTTGTCTTCTCTTAATAATATAATAAATGATTTTAAAGGTAGTAAATCCTCTTCTAGTTTATTAATCATAAGTAATGCTTTTACATCTTAATTAACTTGTTCGATAACAATCTTAACTAATTCCCTTTATTCTTGTTGAGTATAGTATTATTCAACTTCAAGTAGTTATTTTATTGATTTTCCTAAACCTTAGATTTCTCTATACTATGTTTTTGCCTTTACTTAATCTTACTAGAAAGTCATCATTAGAAGTCCTTCTTGTCATAGGTTATATTACTCTTACAAGACATAGTTTAATCCTTTTTCTATTATCATCCAAGCATTTTTAAGTATTTAGTCGAAATCATCTTGAATTTAAATTCTTTCTACTAGTAAGAGGAATTTATGTATTCTCTTCTTTATGATAATACTCTGGAGGTTAGTCTTATAGACTAAAGCAAGATCTCCAAGATCAAGTTCTTATACTTTAATAGTCACTTCTTCTTATTATATGATTCTGTAAAGCTAGTTTCTGTCCAGGATCTTCTATCCTCTTAGTCTTCTCATGTTAATCATTAGATAGTATTTCAAGATTAATAACTCCTTAAAAATAAGATATTGTTTGGTTAGTATAACTTTGAAGTCTATTAGCATAATCATTTAAATTCTACTAATTCTTGGAATTGATCTTTATTTACTTTAACTTTTGATTTAATTATTACCTTAAGAGTATCTTACATGTTGAGTTCTTGTTATAAGTACAAAATCTATCTTCAGGACTCTTGTTATCATTATCTTATCTATATTAGTCTTAATGACATAATATAACATAATTATTAATTCTTAAGGAGTTTTTTTNATTAAGTGAATCTTCTTCTGAGTTTAAGCTTTCTTCTTCTGACAATTCTAATAAGATGTCCTTAATTCTTAGGATTTACATTACTCTGACTTTAATTGATATACTTAACTTGTTCTTCTTCTTATAAGTATTTACTATATATTTAGACATTTTATACTTAAAACATAATTTGTTTTTTNCTTTTCTTGTTAAGTTCTTCAGAGGAAATTCTAAAGGAATTCCCTTTTTTNNATTTTTTCCTTTAAAGTACTTCCTTCCTTTCTCTTTGAATATCTTTCCCTTTTTCATAACATTTAACTTTATAAGGTTTCTTTAATCCTTTTTNATTATTAGTCTTTTTACAATTGAAATAAGATCTTCCCTTTTTNATCTAAGATTATCTTATATTGCTTATTCTTAATCTTGATGAATAAGTCAACAAGAGTATTGAATAAAGTGATTGAAGGCTATTAATATAATTCTTCTTTGATAGAGTCTTTTAATCTAGTCTTATACTGGTGTATATATACTTCCTCTTCTTAATTGACTAAAACTATATACTAGTAATAGAGTATTGTATATTCGTTAAAGCTCTTAGTTTGTCTGAGGTAAGTTAATCATCTTTTAACATTCCTTTTTTCGTTAATATCATTATATAAGCGTTTGAGTTCTTCTATATAGTTAACCTAACTTATAATGATGTTAATTACTCCTTAATTTATTGTTTCCTTATTTGTTGTGAACTATTTGTCCTTAAAAGGTTAAAACCAAGTTTTAGTTACTTCTCTTAAGTATATTAATACTTATAGAACCTTATGCATATCTCTAAGTAATAAGTAATCATTTAATACTAAATAAGTTCTTATCTAAGCAAGATATGCTTTCAACTTCTTTTTGTCCTTATAGAACAGATTTAATCTGGTGATTTTAACTTCTTTAAGAGTTGTTATTAGAATTTGTTTAGTATTGTCTTCTGGTTTTAAGTCTAGGTTAAAGTCTAGGCTTAGAGCTTTTAGTATTAGAATTAGCTTTAGGTTAGATTTGAGTAATAGAGGTGTTGGTCTCTTTCTTGTAACTCTTGATGATTCTTCAACAGTTGATCCTTCTATTAACTTAGCAGTTTGCTTTGATAGTATAACAACTTCTTTTAATACTCCTTTCTGGATGTTAGTTTCCTTGATAGTCTAGTTCTCACCTTCACCTTGGTTTTCTTCAGAACTATCTTCTAAACTCTTCTTAGATTCTTCCTTAGATCCTTCTTCAGATTCTTCTTTAGAGCCTTTTTCAGAACCTTCTTCAGGTTGTTGTTCATTGTTATTATTATTTATTAATGTGTTTGTTTTCAAATCTTGATTTATCAAGATTAGTAGTGTTCAAAATGTTACAAAACTATGTTATCTAAGTCATTGGATAACAAGGGTAAGGTAGATGTTCAAGGACAGTAGAAATGTGTAATATAAGCAACTAAGTCAAGGGTAGGATTTAGTAATATATTTAGGTTGAACATGAGGAGTCTATTCTCATGTTCTTACAGTGTACTTATATAGATAATGAAATCCAACTGGACCTTCTGGACCTTACAGGTCTTATAGGTTTATGGACTCCTTGGACCCCCTAGGTCCTCCGGGTCCCAATCATGTCATGTGATCGCTAGGTTCTTTATATACACTTTGCTGTGTATCGAGCCTCAGGCTTACACTAATCACTTGTTAGGTAAAACCTGTAACACTTTTGTATATAAAACATTTTCCTCATATCTAAGAGTATAAAATAATACATTTAAAGCCTTATAAATTAAATTATTAACTTATTCTATAATTAGTATAATAACAACAATTTATAAAATAAGTTTTATTATAGTATTCTTATTCCTTTTCCTTTTTATGCAATATAATAAATAAGTAAAGTTTGTTAATAAGTTATTTTAAGTCTTCTAATAAATTTAAAATAGCATATTTACATATTAGAGATTTTTAATAAGTAATAATCAACTTTTTNATAAAGAATATTAATTGTTTTGTAAACTAGTTAAAAGTTATATTAAAACTCTTAAAGCTTACTAATAAGTAATTATACATTCTTAAGTATTAATTTCTTAAAATTTATAATTATAATCAAGGTTAATATTATACTTTCCTATTCAGTATAAATTCAACAATAATATATAAGTCCTTTATAAAAGTTGTATAAGTAAGTATATACTTCTTTAAATATACATTTAGCAAAGTTGTTAACAATAAAATAACCTTTTACTAATTTTATTAATATAATAAGAAATACTTTAATATAAAATTCCTTTAGTAATTTTACTTATTTATAATAACTTTTAAAGATTATCAACTTATATTTAAAGTTATTAATTACTTTATTATACTTTTAGTCTTTTATGTATATCTTGATAATATTAAAAACTTGTTTTATGTACATATGTTACAAAATTACACTATCCAGGTTATTGGATAGCCAAAGGTAAGGTAGATGTTTAAGGACAATGAAAACATGTAACACATAAGTATACGACTAAGTTAAGGGTAGGATCTAGTAATGTATTTAGGTTGAACACAAGGAGTTTACTTTTATGTTCTTATAATGTGCTTATATAGATATTGAAATACTGTTAGATCCTTGGACCCCCAGGTCCTTAAGTCTTAAGCTAACGGACCTTGGACCTCTTAGGTCCTAAGTCCTTATTATGTGACTGTCTAATCGTTAAGTTCTCTTGTACAACGTATCTGTACTGAGCCTTAGGCTTATACCAATTAGTATGTTGTGGTAAAACCCATAACATTATCCTCTTTCTTGCTTAGTGTTGTCCTAACATTAAAACGTCATCTTCAAACAATCTTCTCGTTTAGCAATTCTTCTTTCCTTTCTAATATGCTACCTAAATGACAACGTTCTGAGAGTAACATAAAAGAAAGGACAAGATCAAGAAAATATCAAGAGAGGATAACCTTAGGTGACTATATTGACGAATTTGGTTTTGAAGTAATGCTTTGTTCGTTTTGTGAACAGAATAGCCTTATTTGCAAGATGGACTTTGATTCTAGCTGTTGTAATAAGTGCTCTTGTTGTAGGCAATCTTGTGATGGTAAGGGAGTTGCTTCCTCTTTCTTCCTTGTATACAAGTGCAAGTACAACTAGTTTGTAGAGGAGGAAGAGAAAACCAATGAAGTTCTTTTAGAGATGATAGCTTGCCTGATTTGTCTGAAGAAGCAATAGTCTTTCTTGAAGAAGTATGTTTAAGAAATGTTTTGCTGTAGTCTGAAAACTTTAGACAAACTCAATACTGTAAAAGAGAAAGAAAGGCAAGAGAAACTGTTTGAAGAGTTATGTTTTGTTAACCTAAATAAGGCTTCTTTCTCTGTTGTTGACCTTTTCTTCTCTGACCTTATAATTCTATCACCTGGAAATCCATTCTAGGATAAGCTTAATGATATGTCTCCAATAACTCCTCATAGCTTGTGAGGTTAAAAGTAAGTTCTTATCTATTCTTACTCTTTGGATATCTTATCCATTTAACCAAGTATTGCAATTTCCTGTAATGTATTTTATAACTGATGATTTTCTCAACTTTATACTTTCTTTCTGGATCAACTTCTTCTAGCATCAGTATTTAAGCGTTTTCAGGTGTTGGTTTAAGAAGTAAAATGTGGAAAACAAGATGTATCTTAATTGTTGCTGATAACTTTAATTTATATATTAAAGGTTTATAAACTTCCTTAATTTCATATGGTCTTATTTTTACCTAGTCTAGTTTATCGCTTAGTCTTGTTATTTTGATGTTTTTTCTAAGAAGATAAACTTTATCTTCTTTTTTGTATGTTAATTCCATTAAGCGTTTATGATCATGGTACTTTTTCATTCTTTCCTTAATGTATTAAAGTAAGTTCTTGATTTTTTCTTATATCTTTTCCATTTGTTTTACATGAATCTTTGTTGATTCACTTGTGAATTCCAATTTTAGTCTGGTGTAGAACCCCTTTAGTTCTTGTCTGTGATTTATATAGAATAGAATAATCTTAGTTAATTCATGTAGTATACTATTATACAACATTTTTGCTATCAGCAAGTAATTAACCTAATTATCCTGATCATAATTGACATAACATCTTAAGTATCCTTCTAACTATATGTTTAAACGTTCTGTTTGTTTGTTAGTCTGTGGATATTATACTGTTGACAATTTCCTTTCTATCCTTATTCTTACTGTTAATGTTTTCTAAAACTTAAATACAAATCTTATATCTCTATCAGAGATTATCTGTTTTAGTACTCTTTATTGAGATATTACTTTCTATAAGAATATATTAACTACTTCTTTTACTCTTTAGGTCTCTTTAAATGGTTTGAAGATTGTGAACTTGATATGATGTTCAGTTATTACAAAGATGAAGTCATACTCAACCTTTGTTATATGATTTGTGGAAACTAGTAGTTTTACGATAAAATCTTATTTGATTAGTTCTTATAGATTGTCAAGTATTTGTGTAGGGTATAATTGTCCTTAAGGCTTTTTTCTTGGATTCTTAGCCTTCTTACAGATCTTATATTTTATGATTACTTTCTTAATTATTAATTGTAGTTTTATGATAAAGTAATCTTTATTGATTTGGTAATAGCATTAAGCTACTCTTATATGTTTGTTATATAGTAGACTGTGTTATTCTCTGACAAATTCCTCCACTAGTTTCGTTAGTATATATAGCTTTTTGTTCTTATACTAAATGTCCTTGTTTTTNCTCTTATTTATCTCTAATTATATTTGGTAAAGTATTTTTTTTCTCTTTCCTTTTTNGGTTGCTTTGCTGATCAAATCAGCTTAGTGTTTGTCTGTTATTACTATGATGGTTATAAGTTGTCCTTTATTATATACTAAGAATTTGTTTTTNGTCTTCTTTCAATATAGGTTTACTTTCTTCTTTCTCCTTAGCTGAATACTCAAGTTTCTAGCTTAGAGCATCCACTCTCTTATTATCCTCTCCTTTGACATGAATAATCTTAAAATCATATTCAGATAGTTTCTTTGCTTATTATACTTGCTTAGCATTCAGCTATTTAGTGGTTATGAAGTATTGGAGGTTATGGTAATCTGAAAGTATATTAACTGTTTCATTAAATCCAATTGTATATACTCTTTAATACTTTAAAGCTTCTACGATGACTAGCATCTCCTTGTCTGACGTTTGATAATTTCTTTTAATAACGTTCAGCTTTCTTGACTAGAATGTTAATAATATTTGGTAATGTTGTTTATTAATCTGCTGTGATTGTGATAGTACAACTCTTAATACTACATCAGAGGCATTTGTTTTAATCTTGATTCTTTTCTTTAGATTGAAGATTCTTAAGAAACCTCCTTTTATAAAAACGTCTTTAATATTTTAGAATACTTTTTTTTATAATGTTATTTTAATTGTAAGTTCAATCCTTCTTTGTGAGTTTAGTTAATGGTGTAAAGATTTTAGAATAGTCCTTTACAAATCTTTGGTAATAATTAGCTAACCTTAAGAAATTTTATAATTGTTTAACTGTTTTAGGTGCTTCTTATTCCTTGATTGACTGAATTTTATCATTAAGGGTTTTTATTCTTTCTTTAAAAATATAGTGTTTTAGGAATTAAACTTGTTCTTTGTAAAATTCGTATTTCATTGGTTTGTAGTATAATCTTACCTCTTATAATGCTTGTAGAATGAGCTTGATATACTTCTTATGTTCTTTAATACTCCTTGAGTATATGATTATATTATCAAGATATATTATCATGAATTTCTCTAGGTATTTTTCTAATATCTGGTTTATTATTCTTTGTTGTATTATTAGAGTATTGGTCATATTAAATGTTATAACCAATAGTTTAAATAATTTGTATTTTGTCCGAATAGCAACTTTCTATTCATTACCTTTTTTTAATCTTAACTAGATTAAATGCTGACCATAGGTCTAGCTTAGTAAATATAATAACTCCTTTTAGTTTGTCCATTATTAAATTTATCAATAGTAAGAGGTATTAGTCTTTCTTAGTTCTACTATTCAAATGTTTATAATTACCATAAGGTTGTCTTAACAGATTGTCTTTTTTNCTTCATATAATATAATGGTATTCTAGCTTTGTTGTAACCTTCTTTGTACAAACCTTTAAGTATCATTTTCTTAAGCAACTACTTCTTCGTTGCCTTATCCTCAGTAAGAGTTGTTTGATAAATTGGTCTATAAGCTAGTCTGAACTTTTCTTTAAGCTTTATCTTATGATCTTATAATTTATGCTTAGGTAAGGCTGAATTATTAGGTCTTTCTGTGAATAGCTCTAGTTATTCATAATATTCTTCAAGTATATGTTTTATAGTTTCATCGATATGAACAGCTCTTAAAGACATAGTTTTTTNCTGGGAAGGTAATTATATTTATTCTTCAATTAATTATTGGATTGTGCTTCCTTATTTATTTGATTCTTAATATTACCTGATATGTTCTTAACCTTATAATATTAAAAGATATCTTCTCTTAATAGCTTTTACTATATCTTATATTTAAGTTCTAAGTTTGAATATCAATATACTTTTGAACCTTAGTACTGTTTGTTAATGATATTAGATAGTTATTATTCTTAACTCTTGTGTTGAGTCTAAGTTGTTTTATGACTTATTCATTGATAAAGTTCCTTTTAGCTTTTAAATCGATCAAAGCTTTTATTAACTTTCTACATAATGTTATATTAATATATAATAAGCTTTTATTGTTCATAGAGTAGAGATTAACGTTTCTGGTATTGTTGACTAAAACGTCATTAATGATTTTCAAATCTTTAGCATTCTCTTGAAGTTCTTTAAATAATACTGTTTGCCTTGTTATAAGGTTCTTCAACTTTAGTCTATCTAAGCTTTTGTTGTTTATGAATATGCATGTATCTTGTACTTATTTTGTTATTTTATCTTTAAGATGTTCCTTTATCTTAATGATAGAAACATCATTTACTATAGGAATTCCTTTTATAGAATTCAAAGAGTATATTATTACTTCTTAGTCGAATTGTTAATTAATCCTTTACTTTATCTCATTCTCCTTTAGCAGTATAATAAGTAGCTTTAAAGGTAATGAATCTTCCTTTAGTTTATTAACTGTAAGCAAAGCTTTTTTATCTTAATTGGTTTGTTTAATAACAACTTTAATTAGTTCCTTTTGTTCTTGTTGGGTAAGATATTGTTTGGCTTTAAGTAGTTGTTCTACTGATTTCCTTAAACCTCAGATTTCCCTATATTGTGTTTTTNACTTTTTAAATAGTCTTGTTAAAAANGTTATTATTAGAAGTCCTTTATGTTGAACATTATATTGTCTTTACATAACATGGTTTAATCCTTCTTCTATCATTATCTAAATGTCCTTGGGCATTTAGTTAAAGTTATTTTAAATCTAAGTTCTTTCTACTAGTAAGAGGATTTCATGTAATCTTTTCTTTATAACGATGCTTTGAAGATTAGTCTTATAAACTAAAGTAAGATCTTCAAGATTAAGTTTATGTTCCTTGACAATTACTTCTTCTTACTATATAGTTCTATAGAGTTAACTCTTGTCTAGGATCTCTTAACTTTTTAGTCCTTGTATGCTAATTATAAGGTAATATTTCAAGACTAACAATTCTCTAAAAACAAGATATTGTTCTGTTAGTATAACCTTGAAATTCGTTAGTATAATCATCTAGATTCCACTGACTCCTGGTATAAATCTCCATCTATTTAGGCTAATAGCCTCTTCTTGATTCTGAAGGTGTCTTATCCATTAAGCCTTTCTCATTAGTATAGAGCTTGTTTTCAAAACTCTTGTTATTACTATCTTTTCTGCATTAATTTTAATAGTAAGTTCTAGTGTGATTATCAAGTCTTGATAATCCTTCTCTTCCTTTGAGAAGTTTCTTTTTTCGCTTGAACTTTCTTCTTTTGATGATTCTGATAAGATATCTATGATTTTTAGGATTTTCATAGCTTTAACTTTAATTGTAACACTTGACTTATTGTCTCTTTTATAAGTATTTATTATATGTCCAGGAAGTCTATATTTAAAATATAACTTGTTCTTTCTTCTTTTATCAAGTTCTTCAGAGGAAATTCTAAAGGAATTCTCTTTTTTTGCTTTTTTTTTTTTATAATACTTNCTTTCCTTTTCTTTTGAAGGTTTTTTCTTTTCTTTATAATGTTTAACTTTATAAGGTTACTATGATCCTTCTTATTGTCAGTCTTCCTTTTGTTGAAGTAAGATTTATTCTTCTTGTTCAAGATTATCTTATATTATTCATTCTTGATCTTGATAGTTAAGTTGATAAGAGTGTTAAGTTTATTGACTATAAGCTGTTGGTATAGTTCTTCTTTTATGGAGTCCTTCAGTCTAATCCTGAATTAGTGTATATATACTTCCTCTTCTTAGTTGACTAATACTATGTGCTGGTGATAGAGTATTGTATATTTATTAAGGCTCTTAGTTTACCTAAGGTAAGTTAATTGTCTTTTGGTATTCCTTTTTTNCGTTAATATCCTTATACAAGCGCTTGAGTTCTCTTGTATAGTTTTCTTAACTTCTAAGGATGTTCCTTACCCTCTAATTCATTGTTCTTCTGTTTATTGTGAACCATTTGTCCTTAAAGGGTTGAAACCAAGTTTCAGCTACTCCTCTTAGGTATGTTGATGCTTACAGGACCTTATGCATGTTTTTAGGTAATAAGTAATCATTCAATACTAAGTAAGTTCTTGTTTGTGCAAGATATGCTTTAAGCTTCTTCTTGTCCTCATAGAACAGATTTAGCCTGGTGATTTTGACTTTTCTAAGTGTTGTTATTGGAACTTGCTTAATGTTGTCTTTTAGTTCAAAGTTTAGATTAGGGTTTGGGCTTGGAGCTCTTAGTACTAGCTCCAGATTAGGTTTAGGTAATAAAGATGCTAACTTCTTTCTCAAAGCTCTTGACAATTCTCCAACAGTTGATCCTTTTGTTGACTTAGTAGGTTGTTTTGGTAGTATAACAACTTCCTCTAACACTCCTTCTTGGATATTAGTTTCCTCAATAGTCTAGTTCTCACCTTGATCCTCTTCAGAATTATCTTCTGAACTTTCCTTAGATACTTCCTCAGATCCCTCTTCAGATTCCTCTTCAGAGCCTTCTTCAGAACTTTCCTTAGGTTGTTGTTTATTGTTGTTATCTACTAGTATGCTTGTTTCCAAATCCTGATTCATCAAGATAGGAGGTGTTCAAAATGTTATAAAACTATGTTATTCAAGTTACTGGATAGCCAAAGATAAGGTAGATGTTCAGGGATAACGGAAATGTGTAACATACAAGCATATGACTAAGTCAAGGGTAGGATCTAATAATGTATTTAAGTTGAATACAAGGAGTTTACTCTTATGTTCTTACAATGTGCTTATATAGATATTGAAATACTGCTAGACTCTTGGACCCCCAAGTCCTTAAGTCCCAAGCTAACAGACTTTAGACCTCCTGGGTCCCAGGTCCTTATCACATGACTGTCTAATCGTTAGGTTCTCTTGTATAACATATCTGTACCGAGCCTCAGGCCTACACCAATTAGCGTGTTGTGGTAAAACCTGTAACAATATAAGCTAAGTTGATAATAATAATAATAAGCTAAGCTTATAATTAAAGTTATAATCTTATTATAACTTGTAAAATTGTTAATAATCATTTTAAAAAGTTATAAAAGTTAAAAAAGTACTTGATTCCTAGCTTGTATATATTAAACTAAGAACCTTAAAGTTAATTTAAACGTTTATAAGATAAATAATTGTAAAAAATGTAATAATTACAAAAGTAATAAGTCCTTTTTAAAAGTTTTAAGAAGTATATTAAAAATCTTCTTCACTTTATAAGTATTATTCTTCCTCTTATATAACATTTACAAGAGTTTAAATAATTATAATAGTTTTAATATTATATATTATACATACATTATTATAATAAAGGTAATTTTGTAAACTTTGTATCTCTTTTTAAGTAATAACTTTAAAAGTATTAATTATAAAATTCTTAAAATTTTCTTAAAATAAGTTTTATAAGTTTATATTATTAGTTTTATCAAGATAATACTTATAAACTTTAATAGTTAAGCATTCTTGTATATTATTTATAATAATATTCTTAAAGTTTATTCCTTATTCCCGTTTCTTGATTAATACTATCTAATTCATCTTTATAATACTTTTCATTACTTTTGTAATAGTTTTTAACTTATTTTCCCTTGTATTCTTCGTTATATCTCTTATTTCTACTATATTTCCTATTATTCTTAAGCTTTATATTATTATCTACTAATACTAGTATAAAATACTTAAATAGTTAAAAAGCAAAGTTAATTATAATTAAGTACAAAAAGTATTTACTTGTAAATAATAAACTCTATAATCTTAAAAACTTGAACAAATGTCTTCAAAGGTATAATAGCTTTTTNCGTCTTTCTAATCATCATAGTTTTAATATATCATTTCTAGTTTATAAAAAATGTAATAAAAAATGTAAATGGTTTTTAAATAGAAATTAATAAAAATAAGTAATAAAAGAGTAATTTTTCAAATAAAATTAGTTAATTAACTAATTATATAACTTTATAAGTAAACTGTTTAACATCTAACTAAACATGTTGTTTTTAACATACAACTGTGTAGCGTTCCCTAGGTCAATTACCTCCTCAGCAGTATTGAACTTCTGGATAACCACCACAGGCCCAAAAATCTCCTCTTGCACTACCTTCATATCTTTGTTGGCATTTGTAATAACAGTCGGGTTGATGAAAAATCCTTCGTTGCCAAACTTCTGCCCTCCAACCTCGATGTTTCCACCCTCATCTCGGGCGGATTGGATGTAGCCCATGATTCGATCAAATTGAACTTGAGAGATTTGAGGGCCTTGATAAGTATTACTGTCAAAAGGATCGCTGACAACAATCTTTCCCATTTGATCTTTGAACAGCGACACAAATTCGTCGTAGACTCCCGCCTGAACGTATATCCGTGATCCCGCGGCGCCTTATGAATTAGCAGAGAAACTCAGCAGTTGCCGAAGAAATACCTACAGTTTTGGCCATGGTTGAAAAAACTTCCCTCAACGGTCCACTTAACGGCATCGGACAAATCTGCATCATTGAATATGACTTGTGGCGATTTCCCTCCCAGTTCCAGTGTCACCTTTTTGAGGTTCGAGGAAGCAGCAGCGTGAAGAATAGATCGACCGACTGCTGTTGAACCTGTAAATGCAACTTTATCGACCTACTCCACCTATTAGATTCAATATTATTGACGAGCATATTATGTATCATACCTGCATATGAGCCGCGATAGCGGCACCAGCAACTTTCCCGAATCCGCTAATGATATTGATAACTCCTTTTTCAAAACCTGCCTTCACAACTAATTCTGCAAATATTAACGCAGAGAGAGGGGTCTGCTCCGCTGTTTTAAGGACAACTGTACAGCCGCATGCTATTGCAGGTGCGATTTTCCACTAAATGGTATTATTATATCAGCTTTAGATGCAATAATAATTTGGGCATGTTTGACAATTTACCGTTAACATTAGTAATGGGAAGTTCCAGGGAATTATTTATCCACAAACACCTATCCTGATTTAAAAGTTAGCAACTTCTATACGTCTCACCATTCGTAGTACGCACGGCTCGTGAAGGGTATAACCTAATCGGTCACCGCCAGTATCCACAGTCTGTCCGACGATTTTGTCTGCCCAACCTCCATAATAACGGAAGACATCTGCACAAGCCTGCACATCAACTCTTGCCATCTTTAAGGCCTTTCCATTGTTAAATGTTTCAACTAGTGCTAGTCTCTCTAAATCTTGCTCCATTAGATCTGCTAGCTTGCAAAGAAGTCTACCACGCCTTGCAGGAGTTGTTTGACGCCATGGAGAATTGCGATGGAAAGCCTTACGAGCTGCTTTCACTGCAATATCAACATCATTCTCGTCGGCTTCTTGGACGGAGCAAATGACTTTTCTAGTTCTGAATGTTACCCGTGAGTAAGAAGGCACTATGTTGGGTAGTGATATACTGACGCAGGATTAATGGTTTCAAATGTTCGTCCACTTGTTGCTGGGACGAATTCATTGTTGATGAACAGACCTGTTGGTTGCGAGTATGTTGTGCCTATATTTCGATGATTAACAACCAACCTGTCTTAGAAATTAGCCTCCTACATACTCGTGGGCAACGTGAGTTCTACTATATGTGCCATATTCAAAGTTCAGTTAGAAATAGTGCAACAACTCTGACATAAGTTTATATTTAGGGTGGACAATTTTGAAGCCAAAATGAAGAACGAAGTGAATCAAAGTCACATCAGTGCCAATCTCTATTTATACCCGTTTACTATATTAGTTTAAGTTGCATTTTCCTCAATGAGACATTTGCATGAGATATCGGATGCAACTGCTCCCCTCCAACCCTTGAGTTTTGTGCCCCGCGTGTTAGCTGACCAGTGGGATGTGTTACCAGGCAAAATGTTGGGTTTACCCCAATACTGCCCAAGACTTCCCCAAGTTGTAAATAACTATGCATATTATTCAGCGATGCACCTCCCCAAAGTTAGCAATGTTAATAATGGTTCCTGCCACTATTAATAGCACGCACTATAGAGATATTACTTGTTCAAAGATAGTTTTAAAATCCAATATAACCAACAATAAGCTCGTAGGACAAGTGGCCTTAATCACTGGCGCTGGAGGTGGCTTCGGAGAGTCATTTGCCAAACGCTTTGCAGCAGAAGGTGCTAAAGTTGTGATTGCAAAGATTAATTTCACAGCCGGTAAACAAGTTGAGCAGGAGATTAGATCAACACATGGAGAAGATAGCGTGATATTTGTACAAACAGATGTCACCAGCAGAAGTTCCTAGGAGACAGCTTTGAAGAGCACTCTACAAAAATTCGGAAAACTCGACATTCTTATCAATAATGCGAGTACTACCCATCCGAAGAAACCTTCGCATGATATTACAGAAGATAAATGGTCAAAGGTTATTGACGTTAACATGAAGTCGATTTATCTGAGCTTTGCTGTGATCATTCCATATTTCCGGGAACAGAAAAAGGGAGTAGTCTTGAATATCTCTTCAATAGGAGGACTTAGGGCTAAGGACCAGCTAGTATACTATGGAGCCAGCAAAGCATTTGTGAACAAAGTAAGCACTCCACTTATATGTATTTCAACCATTAGGGAGAAGAGGGGCTAAAAGCATATAAAGATGACAAAAGGCCTTGCAGCAGAATATGGCACAGATGGAATACAGGTGAATTCAATATGCCCTCTTCTGGGCTATACTGGATTGTAATTTCTCCCCAATTCCGTTAGAACTTCCCCACAGCTTACAAATCTTCAATTCTAGAACCGAAATTTTTACGGGAGTAAAAGCTACCCCCGAATTCCGTGCCAAGTTTGCAGCCTCGATTCCCTTGAAGAGAGGGCTTGATCATGAAGATTTGGCAAATGCGGCAGTATTCCTATGTTCAAGTGATGCTTCGTTTGTAACGGGTCAGAATCTTGCAGTAGATGGAGGAAGCACCTGCATGGTAAATTAAGATATAGCATATTGTGAAATACTTTCTACAATTTATAACTATTAATATTCTCACTCTACTACATAACACAAAATTGTCTTCACAAACTTCACAAAAATAATAAGCTACTTTGGAGCCACATAATTCATAGAACAGACGAAACTATTCGTCCGCTATTATTTGTAACTCCTTTCCAATCTTCTTTAATCATGTCTGCACACTTCTCTGCAATAGCATAAGCAACGGCTTGAGGATGACCATTATTCAATCTTGGCATAATACTGCAATCAGCGACTCGCAATCCTTTTACGCCGTATACCCTCAAACGAGAATCTACTACTGCACCTGGGTCTGAATGTGGTCCCATCTTACAGGTACTAGATGGGTAGAAGCACGTAATAGCATTTTTTCTCACAAAATCCTCTTATTGAGAAAGCTCGGTGAAGAGATAATGCTTATCTTCCGGCGGCCAAGAGCCAAGTATGAGGTCTTTGGTTCCTTTTCCTTACTGGATGATTTCTGCACCGTATTTGCATGCTTCTGCTAGAACGAGGACATCTAGCGGATCTTGAAGGTAGTTGTGTTGGATAATTGGCTTATCTAGAGGATTATTACTTCGAAGTTTGACATAGCCCCGTATTTTTGCGGAAAAGTTCTCGACAATAAGACCGAAGGCACTTCGACCAGTAGGTGGCGGGTTGTTGTAGTGTTTTGGGGCAGCGTATCTTTCTGTGGTAAAGTACTCTACCTGCGCCTGTGTAGGAGTCAGGCCAAGCGGGTCTCGACCAGCTTCTGTTGGGGCCTTCCGCCACATTTCGTGCTTGTTTAGCTTTTCATCAAGTCTCGTGAACGCAAAAGCGCCTACTCCATATTAGAAATTTATACTCGGGAAATATAAGTGAAGTTTCATACCAAAGTGAGACCGTGATAGCGTTCCTGCTCGCTGTGTTCGCCACTCTTCTCGGGACCTCTCAAACACCCCGTCCCCGTGAAGTAGATGATCTGTGGTGAACCCTTGAGAGACTTCATAGAACATGAAAACGGTCTAGATAACAAATATTAATGGGTTTGCCGAGACTTTGGTTTAGAGATTGTTTCTTACCAGGTGGTCTTCCAAGTTCTTCCCTACGCCATGCAAATCAACGACCGGCTGTACTCCAACTTCATAGAGTTCCTCCTTTGGGCCAATACCAGAGAGTAGCAGAGCCTATATTATCGTGAGTATACTATTATATAACACACATTCTATTACGGACGCTACCTGTGGACTTCCATAACTCCCCATGCTCAAAATGACCTCACGCTGACATTTTATCGTTATAGCCTTGTCCGTACCGTTCTTAATAACTTCTACTCCTTTGATCTGGTTCTTCTTGTCCAAAATTACTCGGGCAACCTGGTGGTTAAATGCTACCGAAAGATTGTTGTGCCTCACAACTTTAAGGTCTCCAAACGAACTTCTGATGTATTCTCCTCCAGTCATTCTCATCCCCTTCCACACTGATTTGGTGCAGTGACCACATCCGTGAGATCGTGTTCCTGTTGCAAACATATCATCATCTAATGGAAATCCTCTGTCCATGAAGGATTCATACACACGATTCGATATTGGTGCATATGGGTGAATAGAGGTGTGGATTGGCCCGCTCTTCCCATGAGAAGAGATATCCTCGTTAAACCCATCCTCGATGTGGAATGTCTCACTCTTGTTGAAATAATACCACATCTGATCGGCACCCCATCCTGGGTTTCCCATTGCTTCCCACTGTCAAAGAATTTCTTTATTTAGCCTCAATCTACTACTTCCGTTCTTGGGCAATTCAACATAGTGTATAACTACAAGACAGACTTACATCATCATAATCCTGCTTAGCACCTCTCACCATCAATGTGCCATTCACAGCAGAACTTCCTCCAAGAAATTTCCCGCGCGACAACTTTACCGTGCGATTCGCAGCAGCAGCATTATGCTCCGAGACAAGATTCCAATCATGCTCGGTATCAAAGTTCTGCGACCATCCGCCTACCATGTGCGTGTTCTCCAAATTAACATTGTCAGGACCAGCTTCAATTAGAAGAACGGTCACCGCTGGATCTTCAGCTAAACGAGCAGCAACTGCAGGACCAGCGGTCCCGGCACTGTATAGATTTGGTGTTAGCATAAATTCCTGTTGCTGGATGAATGAACAATACCCGCAAACAATGTAATCAAACGAGTCCATATTGCAAACCCTGACAAGTATTTATTGATAAAGTTGTTTTTTCTTTCCTTTTCTTAACAAAAAAATGTCATAGATCGGATTGAAGTTCTCTTAGTAAATGATGCTCTGGCAACGGACTAGACCAGGTTCATAACCTCCCACTTTCTCGGTTCGGCAGAGATCTTCTGTTGGGGAAGTCGAGCTCTCTGTAGCCATCAAAACCCACGGAAATACGACCGGAATCCTAGGTCCCGCTGGGCCTGCACTCTAGAGCACGCACGAACCCTTGGAGAGATGGGGAAGGACTTTGGGGGGGAAATGGAGAAGAGGCTGGGGTTACTTTCGACCGTGATGGCGATGAGATGCCGCACGCTTTGGGT
Source organism: Scytalidium lignicola (assembly GCA_002812745.2). Classification (NCBI taxonomy): domain Eukaryota; kingdom Fungi; phylum Ascomycota; class Leotiomycetes; genus Scytalidium; species Scytalidium lignicola. The sequence continues at coordinate 12,677 of NCSJ02000443.1, read as the reverse complement.
GCTCCTCTTTCCGGTGCGTCTTCTCCATCCATTGCTACCCCATGTAATGCGTCTGTCAACCGTGAACCCGGTCATCCAGCTCAAGAGGCAGGCTTCAGGAGCATAAAAGGCATCTCCGACCTCAATCAACCCGATCTTACTATCGCTATTGTTTTTCTCAGAGACTTGCTCTTGTATTAAGCAAGAAACAACATGGGCCGAGGAAGGAATCGGTACGCGACTTCGGTCGCTCTCTTCGCCGCTCTAGGGTCAGTCACGGTGAGTCTGAGAATAATTAGGAGAAGAAAAAAAGAAGAAAAATCATTCTAGCTAAGATAACTGACTTTGTATCTTTTCACAGTATGGATATGGAGCGTCAATTATTGCCCAGACCATTGGGCAACCGCAATTCTATGCGACTTTCAACCTTGCCCAGGAGGGCCCCGGTCTATCGCACACGAACACCATCACCGGTGAGTAATAAAGGGAATTATCATCATCATATTATATTTAACAACGACACAGGACTCATGAACGGACTCTTCTCCACGGGTGGCGCTCTCGGGGCGCTTTCAACTGCTTATACAGCAGAGGCGTTTGGACGTCTTCGCACCATCCAACTCGCCTGCATCGTTTGCATCATTGGAGCAGCTCTGATGACCGGCGCCGCCAACATTGCGATGTTTCTTGCTAGCAGGTTTATCATGGGATGGGGAATTGGGCAAATTGTTTGCGCTGGTAATTTCCAACCTGTAACCATCTTGTTGAGGAGGGTGTTCATGCATTGCTGACTTGCAATATCTAGTGCCCCTATATCAAGCTGAGTTATCGACTCCCAAGCACCGTGGCTTACACGTAGGCTTCCACGGAATTGCCCTAGCTTCAGGCTACACGCTCACCGGATTTGTGGGATTCGGCTGCTATTATGCTTCCACAACGTCTTTCCAGTGGCAGTTTCCCTTTGCCGTCCAATTGATCCCGGTAATCATCCTGCTGGCTGGCAGTTGGGCATTGCCCGAGAGCCCTCGATGGCGTAAGCCACACCCATTATCTGCCATAAAAAGAGCCTAAATTGCTAACCACCACTAAGTTCTCAGCAAGGGCAGGCGCTATCTAGCATGGAGGAATCTCCAACGGCTTCACCATGACCCCCAGGACCCCGAGGATACTTTTGCGCGGAAGGAGTTTTATCAGATGACTCAACAGTATGCCCTAGAACTTCATCGGCGGTCGCAGATGAACATCGTTCACTGGTGGGATTTCTTCAAGAGAGCCAGTTTCCGTAAGAGACTAGTAGTCGGGATGGGAGCTCAAATGATTAACGTCTGTACTGGCAACCTCGTTGTCAATAGTAAATTTCTATCATGCTTGTGGGGTTATGGACGAGCTGGACTAACTGCGGGTCTCAGACTATCAAGTACAGTTGTATCAGCAGCTAGGCGTTAAAGGGGGTATTCCTATTCTACTCATCGCTTGCTGGAACATCGTTGGTATATGCGGAAATAGCACGTCTGCCTTTTTACTTATGGACAAATTTGGCCGTAAAGGATTCTACATGGTCGGTATTGCGGGGACAACAATTTCGCTCTGCTTTGAGGCTGCTCTTACCAAGTACTATGTCCAAACCCATTCTACAAATAGGGTCGGGCTCGGCTTCGGAGTGTTCCTTATCTTCTTCTACGTCGCATTTTATGCTTCGTGTATGGACAACCAGCAGTACGTCATGGTGACCGAGACTTTCGCTATGGAATCAAGAAGCCTAGGTGTAGCACTATCACTATTCGCACAGTTTGCTGGAACTGCACTCTTCGTCGGTGTCGCCCCGACCAGTAAGTCAATCCATCTTGCAAGAATTATTTCGTAGTAGCTGACAGGAATAATTAGGTTTCGCATCGATTGGTTGGAAATTTTATCTGGTATTCATCTGCATAGATGTATTCTCTCTAATTCTTGTATGGAAAGTTTTCCCAGAGGTAAGCTTTCCCCAATTTGTATACCCAATGTAATGATACAATGCTAATCTAAGACTCACCCTATAGACCAAAAACCTTTCACTCGAGGAAATTGATGAACTGTACGGTGATCCTGTTGCAGTTCATTTGGAGGCTTCTCCAAGATATGAAGGTGAAGAATTAGAGAAGCATATCAGAACCATGAGACTGCCTACCAAGGAAGATGATGGCTCCCGTTTAAGCTCTGTCAAGGCTGATCCTTCTCAGAATGCAACATCAACCACAAGCGTTAAGGAGGAGCCAACAAAGGCAGAATAAGGATTAAATATATAGAACCTAAGAGGAGAGCATAAAGTGGTCTATCTGTGACCTATAAGATGAGAGTGTAATATCCTAGATTTAGTACTGTAAAACAAGCCTTAAAGATGGACAACTTAGAAGATGTCAATGAAGCTATGTAACCGGCTGCTTACACTTACTTTCCATCACTGGTGTGAATAACGTAATTCCTGGTCCACTGAAACACCTTGTCTACCAGAACACTGAAATATACCGCACAATTGAATGAAATCAGACCTTGTAATCTTAACAACAACTTAATATATCCATGTGTGTAATTTGAGGGTTATATTTATATGTGTATTATAATTATATTTTCGAAATTTAAAGTAGATTAACAGTGTTAATGTAAAAATTTTAATAAAAAANCCAAAAAGTGCCTTATAATCAAGGTATCCTTCTATTTACTCAATAACCATGAATTTATATAGCTTGCAAACGTAAATACATAGTACATATATAAATTAAAGTTAATTAGTTAATTTTCATACAGTTGCAAGTTGTAGTTGTTAAGATTGCAAGGAGCTTATATTCTTTGATTTCGCTATGATTTTCAGTGCTCCAGTAGACAGGGTGTTACGGTGGACCGGGAATTACGCTAATTAAGATTACGCAAGATTACTTAAGCTCAAGATGCTGTCAAAGATATTGCTTATGTAATTGGCGTTGGCCAATCATAGCTGTAGGAAGCTTACGGTCGGTAAAGTGCAGAGTTTTACCGGTTTACCCCTTTGTACTGTATATCATAGAATTGAACAACGAATAGAGTCTCTGTACCATACACTTTATATGTGCAGTAGCCTAATCCCTGCGCCATAACCTCTGACAGGTTATGAGCCCGGAAGCTCGCTATGGAGACCGCATCTTCAAGCTCCGATTCAACTACGGCCGGAGGTCGAGGTCCTCCTAATGGCTACTACCACAGCAAATACGGAGATATCACAATTCTCAATGGCCAGAACTACACAGAGTTCAAGCGTACCTACAAAATGGCTCTTACGGTTACAGATACCATAGATATAGTCCTAGGAACCGATCAAAGGCCTAATGGAATCGCTGAAGGCTGTAAATGGGACTCGAGGGCCAACAAAGCCATCCAGATAATAGTCAACTCTGTTACCCCTGGAATACAGAGCGATATCGCCACCAAACTTAGAGAGAAGAAGTTAAAGGAAGTCTAGGACCTGCTAGCCAAATACAATCACTCTGCAAACACTATCTACCAACTGTCAATAAAGAACCAATTCATAAAGGAAAAGTGGAATATACAGACCGAAACTATCTGGCAATTCATCAAGCGACTCAAGACATATAAAAGCCGATTAAATGAAGGTATTACGAACGCAGAAATACAATCACGGCTTCTTGACTCTCTTCCTGCAGACCTATTCTGGGAAACCACCCATCAACATATTTACCTCCAGAACTTTAAGCTAGAGAAGCTTATTACCTTCCTTGATATCAACCACGAACATTACAAGTCTACCTACATCTCTACAAACACCACACAGGCATCTGTTAACGTTGTACAGTCCAGAGAATCAAGACAACGAAGGGGAAGAGGTAACAGACAAGGAGACAGATCAAGAAGCAATGGAAGAGGTCAGAGAGGCAAGAAGAACTCTGATTCAAGATCTAAAGGCCAAGAAAAGGTAAATTCAGATCAATGCCAGTTCTGCCTTAAGAAAGGTTACTTTATAAAAGACTGTAGACAATTTCAGAAAGCACAAGCTAGAGCAAGAGGTAATCAAGAGGATGGAACGAAGGAAGAGCATATAAATACAGTCACACATCTACTCCTCTCAGACAATGACGATAACAATTGTTACCTCTATATTACAATTGCTGAATCTGAGAGAATCCAGTTTGCTATAACCACAAACTCATCTACCCCATGGATTGTAAACTCTAATGCTACCAAGTACTTTACCAGCTTTATTGAGGACTTTGTCAAGCTTATAAAACGCTGGATTACTCCTAAGACAATTACAATCACTAATAAAACAACTGTTGAGGCTTTAGGACATGGAGAAGTTCAGATTAAAACAACAAAAAGCACAATTCACATAAACCAAGTGTAGTACATGCCTAAACTCAACTGTAGGCTGTTATCCACTAGTATACTCAATGATATCAATGTTGAGATCACCCTTAAGTACAGGAAAGTTATAACAACCAAAGACAACCGTATTATCTTTGAAGGAGTATCTACGAATAGTTTATACTGTATAAATCAAGTACTCAAATCAATACATACAACTGTTACACTTACAAAAGACTCTGAAGTCATTCCCTCAGACCTAAATCATAAGCTATAGCATAAACGTCTAGGCCATACCAACTACCACAATGTAAATGCTATATTAGAGTGTGCTATAAGTATAGACTTCCACAAACTTAAAGCAAATGAACAATTGCCAGGAAAGACTGCCTGTGAAGCTTGCTTGGCTAGAAGAATGAAGGAATCCTTCCACAAGAGTACAGATAATCAAACTGATATCAAAGGACAGCATTTACACTATGATATCTCAGGAATCAAGTCACAGAGTATCAGAGGATACAAATATTTCCTTTTAGTTACAGATAACACTACTCATTACACTTGGATAAGATTCTTACGGACTAAAGAATCGGTTGAAGTTCATCAAGCTTTCAAGGAATTACTTTTACAGATTGAACAAGAGTGTAATACCAAAGTAGTATATGTATGAGCTGATAATGGAAGGAATGAGTTCGGAGAGGTGTTCAAACAGTTTCTATTAAGTTTAAGGATCCAGCTTGAACTGTCACCACCTTACAAGTACTCTCTGAACGGAGTTATTGAACGTATGATGCAAACTGTCAACAAATTTGCCAGATCTATGCTATATCAAGCCAAATTACCACATGGATTCTGGTGTTATGCAACACAGCACGTTGTATGGCTTAGAAATCGAATTCTGACTACAGCATTACCTTATGGATCACACTCTCAAGCTACAACCTCTTACGAAGTATACCTCAACTGTAAACCAAACCTATCATAGTTACGAGTATTCAGATGCACTGCTTATAGCTTCAGACCAAAAGAACTACAACCAGACACACAAGCACCGAGAATACAAGGTAAATTCATATATATAGGTCAAGATTCCATATTTATAACTATACTTGTAAACTTGCAAACCCACAGAGAACATCGTACCGCTGATATCAATGTTCATGAGTATACATTCCCTGAAGTTATAAGTGTTACTAACAAACCAGTGAGACATAGAGACTTGACCGTTAGAAATCACTTTACGGAGAAACCTGTAAATCCTTTACCCGCAACTCTTCCGGAAGTTGAAGATCAACTTGTTGTCGAACAGGAGGAACACTCTACAACTGTTGCTGAACAGTCAGAAGCACTACACACTCCGATAGAAAACTCCTTAGAAAGGTTGAGCAATAGCACAGCTGGAATTAGTGCTGAAAAGGCTGTAAAGCCTGAGGTTAGGGCAGGAGAGCTAACCAGTACACATCAGGTTGTAGAACCTCAAGTCGATGGACCAAGTGCTCTGGTAGAGCTGGAAGCTCTTGTAGTAGGTAAGAGACGTTATAAACGTAAAGATACCCTTAATCCAGAGATATTCAAGTCCACTAGGTCAAGGAGACACCCTAAGAGAACTGTCTTTTCGGATAGTATAGTTATGATGGTTACAGAGCTCCAAAAGAGTTACTCCATGCCATTTGAGGTCTTTACGGCCTAAGAAGCACTGAAAAAGGACCTTGACGGATGGAAGGAAGCAATTCTCTTGGAACTACGGTCGTTGAAGTACATGCATACATTTTCTATCGTAAAGAGACCCTAGAACCACAAGGTCATAAGTTGCAAATGGGTGTGTAAGGACAAGTTCAACGATAAAGGAGAGTTATCACGTCACAAGGCACGTCTAGTGATTAAAGGATTTGAACAAGTTTACAAAGTAGACTATACAGAAACCTTCACGTCAGTGGTGAAGTATATGTCTGTAAGAACTACTCTAGCTGTAGCAGTGGCTAAAGGCCTCAAAATACATCAAGTAGATGTTGACACAGCCTTCCTGAACCCTTACTTACCGGAGGAGATATATATAGAGATCCCAGAGTACTTCGAATGGCTAGATCCATCCGTAGACCCGTCAGAATATTGTTTACAGCTTCACAAGTCGCTTTACAGACTGAAACAAGCTCCAAGAGCATGGTTTAAGGATGTAAACGTGTATTTTGAGAGTATCGGCTTCAAACCATCGGTTGTGGACCCTAATCTCTACGTGAAAGATGGAGTATATATTCTGTTATTTGTTGACGATATGCTAATTGTAGGAGACCTTGACAAGGTACTACAGGCTAAATCCTAGATATTCAAGCAGTGGAAGTGCAAAGACTTAGGGGAGGTAAAGCTATTCGTCGGATTCCAAATCAAACACGACTATAAAGTTAAGTCTTTACACCTCCACCAAACACTCTATATTACCAACCTTTTAGAACGATTTAAGATGTCGAATTATAACCTAATCAAATTACTTATACCCCTAAGAACAATCTTATCTTGAATCAACGAACTGGACCCAGAGATTGTGGCTAAGGACAACCAATATCAACTGTTAAAACCCTTTAAAGTAACATTGTATTAACAGCTTACAAGTTCACTCATTTACCTGTCCAACTATACGCGTCCGAACATCAGTTACACAGTCAGCCAACTAGCCAAGCATATGTTAGACCTATGTATTCTACACTTCCAATATGCTAAACAAGTACTATGATATCTGAAGGGAACGATCAGCTACAGTATAACCTATTCATCCAACCCGCAAAGTAATTCAAAACACCACCAGATGTCTCTACAGACCAGAAACCCCTACACTTTGTACAGTGATGCCACATAGGGAACTGAAGGTGATAAGAAGTCATTTAACGGATAGGCTGTCACTAGAGCTGGGGAAGCTATATTATAGGTAGCTCAATGGCAAAGATCGACCACGTTGAGCTTCATAGAAGCTGAGTTTATATCGGCAAGCGAGGCTTCAAAGGAAGCGGCATGATTGGAGAAATTGAATACAGATTTGAAGGAAGAATTTCCTCATCCTCCAACACTCTATACCGACAATATAGGAGCCGTAGAACTCATTCATGATAATAAGTTTCACAAGAAAGCTAAGCATATCGATATACAATTCAACTATATTCAATCCAATATGGTGGAAGCCGGTAGACTCCTAGTAAAGCATATTCCCGGAGTTGACCAACCGGCAGACATACTCACCAAGCAACTACCTACGGAACGATTCCAAAAGCATCTTCGTACATTGGGAATTGGTGAATTCCATCAAATTTAGGCTAGGAAAGCACTGTAGAGAGTTGGAGCTAGCTATTTGAAGATGCCAGAGGCACTCTTGTACCACAACACAGTACAGTGATCGAACTCCTCCACTGGGGGAGAGGTAGAACCTGTAGATCTGTGGAACGATCGAACTCCACTGGAGATGTAGACGTTACGAGCCGTACACTCGTTGTGGGAGTTAATGAGGCCCAAGATTAACTGTAAATTGCACCTATACAGCCATATTGCGCTGTACGGGAGAGACAGCAATTACAACGCATGGGGGAGTGTCAAAGATATTGCTTATGTAATTGGCGTTGGCCAATCATAGCTGTAGGAAGCTTACGGTCGGTAAAGTGCAGAGTTTTACCGGTTTACCCCTTTGTACTGCACATCATAGAATCGAGCAACGAATAGAGTCTCTGTACCATACAATTTATATGTGTAGTAGCCTAATCCCTGCGCCATAACCTCTGACAGGTTATGAGCCCGGAAGCTCGCTATGGAGACCGCATCTTCAAGCTCCGATTCAACTACGGCCGGAGGTCGAGGTCCTCCTAATGGCTACTACCACAGCAAATACGGAGATATCGCAATTCTCAATGGCCAGAACTACACAGAGTTCAAGCGCACCTGCGAAATGGCTCTTACGGTTGCAAATACCATAGATATAGTCCTAGGAACCGATCAAAGGCCTAATGGAATCGCTGAAGGCCGTAAATGGGACTCGAGGGCCAACAAAGCCATCCAGATAATAGCCAACTCTGTTACCCCCAGAATACAGAGCAATATCACCACCAAACTTAGAGAGAAGAAGTTAAAGGAAGTCTAGGACCTGCTAGCCAAATACGATCGCTCCGCAAACACTACCTACCAACTGTCAATAAAAAACCAATTCATGAAGGAAAAGTGGAATATGCAGACCGAAACCATCTGGCAATTCATTGAGTAACTCAAGACATATAAAAGCCAATTGAACGAAGGTATTACAGACGCAGAAATACAATCACAGCTTCTTGACTCTCTTCCTGCAGACTCATTCTGGGAAACCACCCGTCAACATATCTACCTCCAGAACTTTAAGCTAAAAAAGCTTATTACCTTCCTTGATATTAACCACGAACACTACAAGTCTACCTACACCTCTACGGACACCACACAGGCATCCGCTAACGCTGTACGGTCCGGAGAATCAAGACAACGGAGGGGAAGAGGTAACAGACGAGGAGACAGATCAAGAAGCAATGGAAGAGGTCAAAGAGGCAAGAAGAACTCTGATTCAAGATCTAAAGGCCAGGAAAAGGTAGATTCGGATCAATGCCGGTTCTACCTCAAGAGAGGTCACTTTATGAAAGACTGTAAACAATTTCAGAAAGCACAAGCTAGAGCAAAAGGTAATCAAGAGGATGGAACGAAAGAAGAGCATGTAAATACAGTCACACATCTACTCCTCCCAGACAATGACAATAGCGATTGTTACCTTTACACTACAATTGCCAAATCTGAGAGAATCCAGTTTGCTATGACCGCAAACTCATCTACCCCATGGATTGTAGACTCTGGTATTACCAAGCACTTTACTAGCTTTATTGAGGACTTTATCAAGCCCATAAAACGCTGGATTACTCCTAAGACAGTTACAGTCGCCAATAGAACAACTGTTAAGGCTTTAGGATATGGAGAAGTTCAGATTAAAACAACAAAAGGCACAATTCACATAAACCAGGTGTAGTATGTGCTTAAACTCAACTGTAAGCTGTTATCCACCGGTATGCTCAACAATATCGATGTTAAGATCACTTTCAAGCACAGGAAAGCTATAGCAACCAAAGACAACTGTATTATCTTTGAAGGAGTATCTACGAATAGTTTATACTGTATAAACTAAGCACTTGAATCAGTATATACAATTGTTATACTTATAGAAGACTCTAAAGTCATTCCCTTAGACCCAAATCGTAAGCTGTGGTATAAANCGTCTAGGCCACACCAACTACCACAACGTAAATGCTATGCTAGAGAGTGCTACAGGTGTAGACTTCTGTAAACTCAAGGCGAATGAACAACTACCAGGAAAGACTGCCTGTGAAGTTTGTCTGGCTAGAAGAATGAAGGAATCCTTCTACAAGAAGACAAATACTAGAACTAATATCAAGGGACAGTGTCTACACTGTGATATCTCAGGAATCAAGTTACAGAGTATTAGAGGGTACAAATACTTCCTTCTAATCATGGATGATGTTACCTACTATACTTGGATAAGATTCTTACGGACTAAGGAATCAGTAGAAGTCTATCAAGCCTTCAAGGAATTACTTTTATGGATTGAATGAGAGTATAATACCAAAGTAGTATATGTACAAGCTGATAACGGAAGGAGTAAGTTTGAAGAGGTGTTTAAACAGTTTCTATTAAGCTTGGGGATCTAGCTTGAACTGTTACTACCTTACAAGTACTCTTTAAACGGAGTTATTGAATGTATGATGCAAACTGTCAACAAATTTGCCAGATCTATGCTGTATCAAGCTAAATTACCACACGGATTCTGGTGTTATACAACACAGCATACTGTATGGCTTAGAAATCAAATTCCAACTGCAGCATTACCTTACAGATTACACTCTCAAGTTACAACCTCTTACAAAGCATACCTTAACCGTAAACTAAACCTATCACAGTTATGAGTATTCGGATGCGCTGCTTATAGCTTCAGACCGAAAGAACTACGACCAGACACACAAGCACCGAGAATACAAGGCAAATTCATATATATAGGTCAAGATTCCACATCTATAGCTATACTTGTAGACCCGCAAACCCACAGAGAACATCGTACTGCTGATATCAATGTCCATGAGTATACATTCCCTGAAGTTGTAAGTATTGCTAACAAACCAGTAAGACATAGAGACTTGACTGTTAGAAATCACTTTACGGAGAAACCTGTAAATCCTTCACCTGCAACTCTTCCAGAAGTTGAAGATCAACTTGTTGTCGAACAGGAGGAACACTTTACAATTGTTGTTGAATAGTCAGAAGCGCCACACACTCTGATAAAAAGCTCCTTAGAAAGGTTGAGCAATAGCACAGTTGGAATTGGTGCTGAAAAGGCTGTAGAGCTTGAGGTTGGGGCAAAAGAGCCAACCAGTACACGTCAGGTTGTAGAACCTCAGGTCGATGGACCAAGTGCTCCGGTAGAGCTGGAAGCTCCTGTAGTGGGTAAGAGATGTTATAGACGTAAAGATACCCTTAATCCAGAGATATTCAAGTCCACTAGGTCAGGGAGACACCCTAAGAGAACTGTCTTTTCGGATGGTATAGCTATGATGGTTACGGAGCTTCAAAAGAGCTACTCCATGCCATTTGAGGTCTTTACGGCCCAAGAAGCATTGAAAAGGGACCCTGACGGATGGAAGGAAGCAATTCTCTTGGAACTACAGTCGTTGAAGCACACGCATACATTTTCTATCGTCAAGAGACCCTAGAACCGCAAGATTATAAGTTGCAAATAGGTATGTAAGGACAAATTCAATGATAAAGGAGAGTTATCGCGTCACAAGGCATGTCTAGTGATTAAAGGTTTTGAACAAGTTTACGGAGTAGACTATACAGAAACCTTCGCGTCAGTGGTGAAGTATACATCTGTAAGAACCACTCTAGCTGTAGCAGCGGCCAAAGGCCTGGAAATACATCAAGTGGATGTTGACACAGCCTTCTTAAACCCTTACTTACCGGAGGAAATATATATGGAGATCCCAGAGTACTTCGAATGGCTAGATCTATCTGTAGACTTGTCAGAATATTGTTTACAGCTCCACAAGTCACTTTACAGACTGAAACAAGCCCTTAGAGCGTGGTTCAAGGATGTGAACGCGTACTTTGAGAGTATTAGCTTCAAGCTATTGGTTGCGGACCTTAATCTTTACGTGAAAGACGGAGTATATATTCTGTTATTTGTTGACGATATGTTAATTATAGGAGACCTTGATAAGGTGATGCACGCCAAATCTTAGATATTCAAGCAGTGGAAGTGTAAAGACTTGGGGGAGGCAAAGTTATTCGTTGGTTTTGAAATCAAACGCGACTGTAAAGTTAAATCTTTACACCTCCACTAAATACTATATATCACCAAGCTTTTAGAGCGCTTCAAGATGTCGAATTGCAACCTAATCAAACTACTTATACCCCCTGGAACCATTCTATCCTGAATCGATGAATTAGACCTAGAGATTATAGCCAAGGATAACTGTTATCAATTGCTAGAACCTTTGGAGAAGACATTATATCAACAACTTGCAGGATCACTTATTTACTTGTCAAACTGCATGCGTCCGGACATAAGTTACGCGGTCAGCCAACTAGCCAGGCATATGTCAGACCTGTGTATTCTACACCTCTAATATGCTAAACAAGTACTATGATATCTAAAGGGAACGATCAGTTACGGTATAACTTATTCATCCAACCTGCAAAGTAATTCAAAACACCACCAGATGTCTTTACGGACCGGAAACCCTTACACTTTGTACAGTGATGCTACATGGGGAACTGAAGGTGATAAGAAGTCATTTAACGGATGGGCTGTTATTAGAGCTGGGGGAGTTATATTATGGGTAGCTCAGCGGCAAAGATCGACTGTGTTGAGCTTTATGGAAGCTGAGTTTATATCGGCAAGCGAGGCTTCAAAGGAAGTGGCATGGTTGGAGAAATTGAATACGGATTTGAAGGAAGAATTTCCTCACCCTCCAACACTCTATACCGACAATATGGGAGCCGTAGAACTCATTCACGACAATAAGTTTCACAAGAAAGCCAAGCATATCGATATACGGTTCAACTATATTCGATCCGATATGGTGGAAGCCGGTAGACTCCTAGTAGAGCACATTCCCGGAGTTGACCAACCGGCAGACATACTCACCAAGCAACTACCTACGGAACGATTCCAAAAGCATCTTCGTACATTGGGAATTGGTGAATTCCATCAAATTTAGGCTAGGAAAGCACTGTAGAGAGTTGGAGCTAGCTATTTGAAGATGCCAGAGGCACTCTTGTACCACAACACAGTACAGTGATCGAAC
>NCSJ02000442.1:0-31182 GCA_002812745.2 Scytalidium lignicola | reverse complement strand
AACAAGAGATTAGAAGGCAAGATGAACTTAAAACTTCAAAGTTGCTAAACTAGTTAAGTTATATAGTTATACAGAAGTTATAAACTTTCTTACTTTTAACAAAAAANGTATTACTCTTATATAATAAGTTAGACAAAGCAGTTAGCTCATTAATTATACAAATTTATATTAACAAAATTAAACTATAAATATATTTGTTTAAATGTTATGTACTTAATATAAACATATTATTATACAATTATAAACTTGCAGAAGAAACAACTTATCATCTAATTATTAACTGTCTAAACTTAGAACAAACAAGAAAAAGCCTTAAAACAAGAGTTTATACAATAAGAAACTTAAAAGAGATATTAGGAAGTTGTTAAGGATATAAACAAATCACTAACTAAGTATTAATTACAAGAAGGTTGTAAGAGTACAAATTAATAATATGACTAAAGATCTAGGAGTAAAACAAGATAATAACAAAGCAATAATGTTTTAGAGAATTAAACTATTAACTATTAACTTAATAACACAGTAAAACTCTCCTTAACTAAGTTGGTAAGCTGAGTACTAGACAAGAGGATAGTAAAGACAAGGTAAAGCAACTACACCCAAGCAGATAAAGAGCAGCATAGAGGTTTTTACCTGGCTAAGGAGCTAACATAGTTTCTTGTATAACAATGTAATTATCCTGCATACCCTTAGAGTAGCCTCATAGCCTACAGTATAAGAATAATAATAAGAAGTTATATATTATGGTTGGCTAAGTTCTTTATCTTGTAAGAAAACAGTGATTTTAAGATATTTACAAGGTTTCTTATGTTCTTATTTTATAAGTAGTTCTGGTAGTAGAATAACTTTGATTGTCAAAGGATTTATACTTTTATTTTTATTTTAAATGTCCTTGGATTTTCCTTGTTAAGCAGTGGAAATTGTCTCTTGACTGTTATTTTTAGTGTTTAAGTTTAGTAGTTTAATTCTGTTTATTCCCTTTATAAGTATAAGATATAATTTTATACTTGTTAACTTGAATAGTATATTCTTGTATAATAATGTTAATATATATGTTTTCTTGTCTATACTAATAAGCTTGTACAACTTGTCTTATCTACTGCTTTAGCTTGTATTTCCTGCTTTTTAAACGAGTATGTCTGAATTCAACAGTAAGTTATGGACATTACTAACATCAAGGCTGTTACAAATGTTGAGTACATCTTGAACTAACTGTTTTGCCTTGATTTTAATGATTTCCTCCATTGCTTTCTTGATTACTATAACTTTTTATGTAATTGTTAAAGCTGAAGTATTATACTTTGACATATATAAGTAAGTATTGTAAACAAAGAGTATAAGAATAAGTTTGTCAAGTCTTACTAAATTGTTAATAGCCTTAAATGCTATTTATAAGGTTATATCCTTGTTAAGATTATGGATTTCAGTTATAATTATCTAGTAAGCATGTTATACAAGTACATAATATTGTTCAACTTGACCAATCAAATTATAAGCTTCTACTAAGACAGCTTTAAAAGTTGTTCTTATAATTATAATGCTTTGTTAGAATTCCTTATTTATAAAGTTCTTTTTTNATATTAGTTACAATTTGATCTAGAGGTTTTAAATAAGTGTTAATCTAACAAANCTTGTAAAGTGTCTTATATGTACTTTGTAATTATGTTTTAGAGTTATCTACTAACTTAATAATATATTCCTTCGTTAATAACATGTAAAACAGGTTTATTATTTATATAGAAGATATTAATGATAATAGAATAGTTAAAGTCAATATTGTTTTATAAGTTGAACTTGAATCTTCTTAGTGATTTAACATAGTATTAGCATTGACTATAATACTTAGAGAGATATTCTAATGCTTCTTTATTAATATTATAGCTAATATAGTTTAGAATATGTTGTAATCACATTATGAATAAGTGCTTGAAGTGTTTGTATAAACGTTGTAATTCTACATTAGTCAGGAAACAAGGATTTTCCTTAAATAAGTTAATGACAAAAGTGTATAAAGGAATGTTTTAAAGGAGAAAAGAGTAGTTAAATTATCTTATAGTTAGTATGTTTCCCTTTAGAGTGATTAAGTGATTTATAAGGTTGTTGAAGTATATATTTAACCTGTTCATGTTCATTAAGTACAGTAGAAAAGATATGTTTGCTTTAATTACATAAAATTCAACTTGACTAATTAATATGGTTATTACTGTTAAACTTAATGATATAATAGTTCTAATTCTGAATTGTACTATTATTATGCTTTTAGTGATAATGTCAAGTGTTATAGTCTGATCCGTTCATTATAAAGCCTTAAATTGGCTATAACCAGCTGTAGAGTAACCTCTTGCACTTGTATTGATTATAACTCTATGAAATTGCTTAGAATTGTATCTTATTGTGTTAGTTGCATTATACACTTCTATTAATGTTATTCTAGAGATTCTTAAGATGTAGTCTTAAGTGTGAGTTTCTGTTATTAGTATATTAGTTATAAGTTGATATATAAAAGCATTATTAGTTAGTTTTATAATAATTGAGGATATTAATTCTACTGGAAAACTTTTGTATAAAGTAAAGAAAGTAGTAATAACACCTTGGTTAATGTAATCAAATTCTGTATCTAAGTTATTGTTAATGAAAAGAGCTTTAAAATTAAGATCTAAGTTGTTTTTAAGATTGTTATTTTTATAATTAACAATGTATTGCTTATAATGTTCGTTAAAGTGCTTTTTGGAGTTATAAACAGTAAGGTGAAGCTTGTTTATGTGCTTTGCTTGAAAACGAGCTTTTTCAGCATTTTACTCTTGTTATGTATATTTCTATAAATAATAATCTTCTCTTTTACATATAAAACATGTTCCTTACGTTTAGTAACATGAAATTGTACGGTTGAAAGCTTATAAGTTGAATCATTAGTTTAACAAATTATTAGTATAGTAAAGGTAGTTTGTAAAGTAGGTTTTATTATTATATTCTTGCTCTTTTTNATATGTTATGATAAAAGATTCTAAATCATTAATAAGTTAGTTAAGGTCTAAAGGTAAGTATAATATTATATATTTATATGTTAGCAAACCTTTATAAGTAGTTATAAGCTTGAAGTATAATATTTCGACTGTTTAGAAGGTTATAAAAAGTTTATATTATAATTCTTAAAGTGTTTTAACAAGAAGTTATATATTTTAAAACATTATTTTCCTAGGGTTTTAAGCTGTAATTAAAGTTAAAGTTGTAACTTTCTATTTTTGCAGGTTTTTATAATGAAAACTAACTCTTTTAAAGAAATTCTTAAAGTGGTTATATACCTCTTTGAACATATGTTTAACTAATTGATAAATATAATAATAATCTTTTATTATACTTTTTAGCATAATTGAGAACGCCTTGTTGAGTAACTCCTTTAGTAAATTTACCCTTTCTACAATGGTTTTGAAGATTATTAGCTTGTAATTAAGAGTACTATTATTTTCATTGTATTTACAATCCTTTGTATAAACTTTCATAAGCTTTACTAACTGTTTTACAAGTGTAAGAGTTGTTGATAGGTTAAAGGAAGAGTCTTGTAAGTGATTAGAATTATGATTTAAGTTTATTTTAGCTAATAAAGTTATAATAAGTGTAAAAGACATTAATTGATTGTTTGTGTACATTGAACTAATTAGTAGTATTTAAAGAATAGATTATATATCTACAAGTATATTTGTTTGTATTATTATAAGAAGTATAAGGTATACAAATATAATCTGTCCATTTTTATGGTTAATAACAACTTCTTTATAGTTATGTGTAATCTATCTTAGTTAAGTTTCTTTTAGTATAATGTTGAATAGTGTTTGAACAATTGTTATATGTTTAGTATTTTGTTATACATGAACATTAACATAGTAAAGGTAATGTTATAATTCTTATAACTTCTTATAATTGACCTTCTTGAAGATATTAGTTGTAAAGTCCTTGAAATCATATTAAAACAAGTCTTAAAAGTTGTTATCTATAACTTTGTAATGCTTATATTTATACACTTTGACAATGATGAATTCTATTAAGTTTTCTGTTAACATAATAGTCATTATTATTCTGTTTTCCTATTTGTTGATTAATACTATATAATTCACCTTTTTTTATACTCTTACTATTAAAGTCTCTTTTTNATAATTTCTTGAATTTCTATAATTCAAATGTAATAAGTATAAGTATATTGTAAAGACATTGTTATGTATGATAATGTTATTGATAGATATTTATAATACTACTAATTCTCCTAAATAAGTGTTTAACTTTGTTATGATATCCTTTTACAAGTAATAATAAATGAAAGTAGTAAAGAATGATTTGTAAAATATAATAGTCAAATGGCTAATTACTTTGTAACTTAACAAGAAACAGTATATTTCTCCTTTTTGACTAAAGTAATTGATGTATATAAGGGAGTTACAGATGTGCTTACACAGACAATGTCATTACTTAAAATTGAGGTGTAAGAGAGTTACAAATACACTTATACAAACACTTATTATAATTTCCTGATTTGTAAGTACAAATTGATTAGTATCAGTTTTACTTATAACATGTAGTATAATATGTAACTCTACATAATATACTATTTATACTTTTATAGTAGTTTGTTGTTATCAAGGGGGAATAAGAGTATTATAGAGCTATAACAGCTTTGTAAACTCCTATTACCTAATCTAGACTAGTCTATACTACACATGCTTAGTACATGACTACAGACGAATAATCTACCAACATTAATATAATTATACTTAATATCAACCTCTTAAGTTTATAATCAACTAGAGTAAGAATTATTAAACTATTTTAACTATTAAATACACTTATAAAACACTCTTTAAAGGTGTTTACTATAGATAACAAAATTATAAGCTAGCTTATAAGCGTTGTATTAACTTATGGATACTGTCTTTTTATAAGGTAAACTTTAAATACAAATTATACTTTAATTGTATCCACAAATCTGTTAAAGTTAAATATAGTTAAAAAAGCTTATAATTTAATATATTACAAAAGGTAGGATAACGTTATAAAGGCTAAGTTAGCCTTCTTAATAAAGTATAATACTTTTAAGCTATTAACTCTTTTAGAAGAGAAATATACTCTTTATAATAAGTAAGTATTTAAAGTTAAACATAACTCTAATTATAAAATTAAGCATTTTAAGGTTAGATTTGTAGTTAAAGGCTATAAATAATGTTATAGTATTAATTATAACTAAACTTGAACAGATGTAATTAAGTTTACTACTTAGAAAGTTTTATTGACTTTAGTTGTTTACTTCGACTAAGAAGTTGATTAAATAGATATAGTTATAATATTCTTAAATAGTAATATAAATACTGAAATCTATATTGAATTTCTTAAAGATATTATGATTAAAGATTTTTTAAAATTAAGTGTTAAAACTAATAGTATAAGCATTAAATATATAAGTTTAAAAACTATTGTTTTACAACTTCAAAAGTTACTTTATAACTTGAAATAAGCATTATGCTATTGATAATATAAGTTTATTATAAAGTTAAAAGAGATTGGATACTCTTTGTTAATCTCTGATTTAAGTATATTTTATAATCTTGATTTAAGAATTTATATTTATACTTATGTTGATGACTTTCTAATTATAAGCTTAAAAGGCTTTTAATTTATAGCCTTAAAGGAGAAATTATATAATCTTTTCAAAATAATTAATATAAGACTAATTATATACTTTCTAAGTATATGTATTATTTGTAATTATTAAAATAAGATTATTTTTATAGTCTAAAACATGTATATTAATAAGATTTTTAAACATTTTGGTTATAGTAATATGAAATTAACTTAATCTTTTATAAAAGCTAAAGCATTTACAATCCTGGTTAAAAACGAAAATATTGCTTTTATAACTAATATTTAGTTATATATAAAGGAAGTTAGTTTGTTAATATATCTTATAGTATAAACAAGACTTGATCTTGCTTTTACAACTTTTAAGTTATTATAATTTTTACAAAATCCTTTTATTTAGCATTTAAAAGCAGTTTAACATGTTTATTAGTATCTTATTCATATGCATAATTATAATATTACATTTAGTGGAGATCTTAACTATTATAATTATAATAATGTTGATTATAATAAGTGTATTAAAACTTGTTATTCTATTATAAATTATATATTCTTTCTTGTTAAA
Source organism: Scytalidium lignicola (assembly GCA_002812745.2). Taxonomy (NCBI): domain Eukaryota; kingdom Fungi; phylum Ascomycota; class Leotiomycetes; genus Scytalidium; species Scytalidium lignicola. The sequence continues at coordinate 24,992 of NCSJ02000442.1, read as the reverse complement.
GGACTTATTTCCTAGTATTATCAATGCTTTTCTTATGTTACTTTATCAACTATAAAGGTTGAATATTATACTTTATCAAAAGCTTCTTAAGAAGTCATTTAACTATCAAAACTCCTTATTAAACTCTAAATAGTTATAATTAGCATTAAGATTATTATAGCCTTAAATAATAATAATCAAGGCTCTTTAATACTCGTTAAAACATTAGAATAATCAAATTATACTAAGCATATTAATATACATTATTATTACATTTGTAAGAAGGTTTAATTTGGTAAAATTAAGTTAAACTATATACTTACCTCAATTATAGTTGCTAATAGCCTTACAAAGTTACTTACAACTCAGAAACACATTGATTTCCTCAAATTGTTGAATTTACAGTCTGTCAAGCTAAATACCATGAATTAAGTCCTTACAAGGCCATCAATTTTAATGTTTTCACCATAGGAAACTTAAATCCACTTTACACAGCCTTCATATGTTCGTGGCATAAGGATGTATTGCAATATTTGGAGTTTACAGATGCTACTTCACAATATTCTTACAATTGCCTATGCTAGGGCTTACGGATAGGGTTTACAGTAGGCTACCACTGTAGGCAACTATAAGCACCCGTAGGGTGCCTGTACGACCGTAACTGTTGACCATAACGGTTTTACGGCCGTAACTCTCTGTATATATAGAATCTGCTGTAGTTGTAGACTCCTTAAGCAATCAATACAATAATGGTTTTGTATTCCTGCGTTTCCAGTCAACAGTAAATCTAAGCCGACTCCATCGCGATAAAAATGGATGCTGGCGTTCAAATTACGAACGAAAATTGCCGAATGGTGAACCCCATTCTCTAGATTTATCATGTCAGCAATCTTTACAGACGTTATTGTATTGTAATGGAAACATATTTAATTAACCATGGTTTGGCGATAGTTGACCAGATACACTCGCAGCTTGGATTGAAGATTTTATAGAAATGGCTGCTAAGAAGATATTTGCAAATTTAGGGAGCATTTTAGATGTCTTTCTCACTTATTTAAGAAGTCTGGGATGGTATATTAATGGTGTCGTGTAGAGAAATTGCTATAGGCTTTTGGGGCAGGCAAGCAAATATATATACCGTTCTCAAAACCGCGTTGTCATTTTTACCGTCAGCAAGCTAGTAACAGATCGCCAGTTTCAACAAGGCATAATAAACTTATCGGAAGTCCATAGTTTCCGATAGTTTACATCACACCATGTTCATAAGCTTGTCCATGTAGCATTTAATTAAAAAACTTGTTATCAGTTAACTACTTTCGCGGGGGTCGTTTAATCGTTATTCACCGGATATCTGAACTTCTTAAACCCGTTTACATGTACGGAATGTTAGATTGAACAATCCGGAATTTTGGTTAGACTATTCTATGCCTCATGTCATATTTGGGATTGATATAGGAAAACATACATGTATCCGAACACACGACTCTTCCATCCCCTGCCAGAAACACGAATATCATACGATGTGATAATTTATATCGAAAAAGCCTTTGATATTGTACTTCGTAATGTATGTCTTTGGAAAAGATTGGTTTATTATTTGTTATTACTCCCATTGATAAATTAATTAGCTTATTCTTTTGAAAATATAAAGCACTCTATTCAAGTTATTACAGCATGAGAGAAATTATTAAACCATCTATGATCTCGATCAAGATGGCTTAAAGACTTAAAACGAATTTGAATAAGGGCCATTTAGGCTCATATACAGTAGAATTATTGGTAAAATTGGTAGTTATTTATGTGTGCACCCGGTAACTGGATGTCCATGGTCCAACAGAGCGCGTATTTTCAATGCTGCTTATTTTCCAATGAAAAGCTCTTCAAATACGAGGTCAGCAAATTCTTACCTCTGGGTTTCTCGAGCATTATAATTAATCACTTTATCCATATCCCAACGGGAATTGCGGGAGTAATAAGCTATAACTATCTAATTGATTTGAGTGCTGCGAATATCATTGAAATAATGGACGGCGACTAGTTGAAAGCTATGTAATTGAGCTGAAGAGCTAAAGGGGACCTGGCTTCTCCATATACTATTGAATTATGCAGGGGAACCTAACGAACCGAGCGTCATAAGTCTGTGTACACCCCATCCTTAATAATTACACCACCAAAATGGAACCTACAACACCTCCAAATCCAATGCCAGAGCATGAATTAGGATATGAAATACTTACAAAGCATAAAGAANGCTATCCGACAGCTTCGATTCCTTGCAAATTAGGGTCCTTCACAACTTGCAAAAGTGTATAGGATTGGTCGATCGACGGTTAATCGAATTTTGAAATATGGTGCGCCTGAGAGGATATGACCTACTCGTATAAGAAAACCACGATTACTCACTCAACAAGCTGTTTTGGATATTATCAATTATATTTGTTTATCATACAAGCATAGATGTCTTGATTATTTTCAATTAAAGGTAGAATTACATCTTGAATGCTCTGCACAAACAATTGAAAGGCGTTTGAAGGAAGTAGGGTATTATCGGTGTATAGCATGCCAAAAGCCATATTTAACCAAGTTACAAGCTATTCAACGATGGTTATATGGATTATAATACTTATTTTGGACGATACAATGGTTTTCAATTCTCTTTTCTGATGAATATACNTTTTTTGATTGGTGATCATTCTTCTAAAACTAAAGTTACATGCAAACATGGTGATCGATTTTGTTCAACTTGTATTCAACATCAATTTCATCGAGGACATACAACACCAATTAATTATTGGGGAGTAATTGGGTATAATTATAAATCAGAATTAATTATTATACATGGCTATGGCAAACATGGAGTATTTATACAAATAGATTACTTGAATCAAATCCTGGAGCTAGCAATTGAAGTTATTCTAGAGGATTTTAGAGTAGTTACCTCAGAACTTGGATATATACTTATATTCATGGAAAATAGCAACTTTGCTCATGGTTATAAGTCTATTACAAATCCTTGTGCAATATTCAGAGAGAAACATGGTATTTAACTATTAAATCACCCTTCTACAAGTCCTGATCTTAATCTAATTGAAAAATGTTGGAGAGCTATAAAACAGTCGCTTCACCGTCGCAAAATCCAACCTACAAATGAAATCGAAATGGCTAACGCAATCATAGAAGAATGGAATGCACTTGATCAGGAATGGATTAATGGATTGATTATAGATCAAAAGCATTGGATATGGGAAGTTGTAGCACGTCAAGGATGGATGACATCAAATTAAGTAGCAATTTATCAATTTAATAAGGGGTGTACACAGACTTATGACGCTCGGTTCGTAAGGAGTTTCCACTGCAAGCCGTCGGACAAAAAGTGCTTGGGTGCTGATATTTAAATGCCACGACGACCAGAAAGACTAAAATCGTACTACTAGGTCTGAGCCATCTCTCGGTCTGTCCGCATCGGTGGCGGTGCTCTAAGTTGACAGATTCCACCGGGCGCTACCTTAGAACGCAAATATGACATCCACAAACTAAGAGTCGGTCAGGCTGGAGAATATAACTGGTCTGCTTCAACACCAACTGAGCTGCCTCAGCGTATCGTGGACTCGACAGCAAAAATATAGCGAAGCTGGTATATTTTCAGCTTCAGCTGGCAGCACCATGGTATACCATATGCCTTTCATCGGGTCAGCTGCCAATGCATTCATGAGCTGGCGATGTTGACGAGAGACTTCATGAACTCTATAAATTGGGCAACCTCGCTGTCGAAATTGAACATCATTATCACATCATCACATTCCAATCTTCCTTACACTCTTCTACGAACATCCTCTTATCAAAATGAAGGCTGCTCTCCTCTCTTCCGCATACTTTTTCTCAACAGCACTTGGTGTTGTCATTACAGCTTGCAATGGAGATAACTGCACCAGAGCTGTGACTGGCACCCGAGATTTGAAAACCCTCCGGTCTCCAGCCGTCAAGCTGATTGCTCTAGCTTCATGCTTACCACCGTGATACCAGACACATTGTAAGTCTATACTATTCATCATTGCGATATATATCTAAGATATGCGAGCTGGTTAGTTATTGTTCGCTGACATTGGAATATAGCACGACAACAGTGTCTACAGTCACGATCTACACCTCAGCTCCTCCTGCCAAGCGTGATGTTGAGGCCCGTATGGTAGCTGGACATGATATCACCGTCATCCCAACAAATGTGCCAGCATATGCCAGTCCTTGCTCAGGCATAGCCCGCTACTCCTCAGCCTGCAGCTGTTGGGGAATCACCGCAACCGTGAACACAGCTCCAACACTCACGGTTTCAGCCACAGCAACTCTTTACGTCTATGGAACTTGCAACAGCCCTAAAAACTGTGACACGTACTGCCCCAACGGCATATACACCTGCGATAACCCAGAGGGTAATAACGGATGCTCCTGCGGTACCGACGCTAACAGTTCCTACCAATGCTTCAAGCACGGTTCTTGCAGCGAGTGTTCTTCTGATTCCTGTACCAATGACAGCGTCTGTGTCGCTGATACTTGCTGCCCATACGCAACCTGTGTTCGACGCGCAGATGTTTGCCCTAACGGAGCATCTAAGCGTTCTCTCTTTAGCGTTGAGGAACGCAATAAAGTAGCCCGTAGAGCAAGCTATACTACAGATTCTTGCCCTGAGGGATTCGATTCATAAAAGCAGAGGGTTTGAATTAGATCGCTAGTATAGTAATGACGAGTTCTATGTTAGCCAACGATGAAATCAATAAATTCTATTAACCAATAAGAATATTCCACTCAATCTGCAAGTAATTTTAACCGCTTTTACGTAAACTCAGGAGTCTGTTGACGCATCAGGCTGACTCTCCAGGGCCCCTAAATATAGCTACTTCGATTTTCCGTAATCAGCAAACATCATAAACTGCTCAAGTTAAGACAACCAGTAAATACTTCTCTTGGAACTCAAGCTTAAATCCTTTATGAGTACACTAGGCGCAATAAATAACACAATTAATTCATAGAGTTGTAATGACGGGTAAGTATATACAATATGTGGGCTTTCGACGAAATCCACTCCTAGTATTCTGTGAATGTGTGGATTCACCTTCCATTTCTGCATAATCGTAGAGTGTCTCTCAGGATTTTATAATATTGTACAATTAAATTTCTTGCTTTTATTCAATAAATCTATAGTACAAAGTACTAAAGTAGTCTAAGAATTAATACCACGAGCGGGGAACCATCTAATAATAAATAACCCGTATATCTATATACAAAGGGAAAACCGATGGATATAAGTCTCAGACACTACCCTCATCAACCCTGTCGAGATTCTCGTTCATATCACCTCCTGCTTCTTCTTTCGAACTTTCCTTAGATGGGTTGGTAGCCGGACCTTGACTAGGAGCAGATGGCTTCTTGATATTTCTCCACTCCATTGCAAGTGATCCTAGAACGCTTAGTGCCATCATGATAGTCGCAATAAGAAATGTTCTCGTCAGGGCGTGATTATACACATTCAGGACTTTTGGAAGATATTGTTGTGGGACATCCTTTTGAATATCAGTTGCACCAGTATTAACGATCGATATCGCACTTAACCCAGGAACATCCCCCAATCCTGAGACTAAAGACTTGAGAAACACATTTTGGCCGGCAGAAACAAAGATTGCCCCTCCCAGTTGCTGAGAGAAGAACATTGTGGCGGTACCAGTTGAGACATCTTCTCGTGCTAACACTACTTGAGCCACTAAGCCGGTAATTTGCATGGCTAATCCAAGGCCGAAGCCACACAATACTTGATATCCAATCCACATCGGGTGCCCTGAATCTTGCTTCAACGTGGTCATCAAGCCCGCTCCTACACCACCGAGGATTGGGCTGATTAGCATGGCAGGGACATAATAGCCAATGCGTGATGTGACTTGTCCACTCATAATACTGGCAAACACGAGCGAAAAAACCATGGGAATCAGTCGGATACCGGACTCGAGTGCAGAGGTTCTCTTGACAGCCTGGAACCAAATAGGGACATAGTAGGTGAGCAACATCATTGCTGAAGCGAGACAGAATGTAAAATATGCTCCTGCAGCGATACTGCGATGGCAGAGGATTCGTGGCGGTAATGTCCCAGAGTCCCCCTTTATGATTTGAATTCCCGCAAACATAACTATGAGGATGGAGAACATGGTCAGGAGTAGAATCATACGCCAGGATGACCAGGCGTAGGTTGTTCCACCCCATTGGAGGGCCAGAATCAGGCAGACAATGGCAGGTAAGAAGCAGATGGTCCCTAGAGGATCAAGTTGGGCAAGCTTTTGATGAAGTGGCAACTTAGCGTCCTTGGGTTGAGGAAGCTTAAAGACGAGGGTGATGACCGCGAAGGAAACTGCTCCAATTGGTAAGTTAATGTAGAAACACCATCTCCAGGATACTCTGTCGGTAAACACTCCTCCAACGAGAGGGCCAATAACTGATGCGATACCAAACAAAGCGCCGAAAGTTCCTGCGTACATTGGTCGTTTTTGAAGAGGTATAGTATGAAACACGGTCATCATCGCCCCCAAGAAAATACCTGCAGATCCTAGACCTGCAATTGACCGGCCGATGATGAATGATACTGAATTCGGTGCAGCACCACAAATGACGGACCCAACTTCGAAGATTGCAATGCATATAAGTAATACCTGGAAGTATTAGATATGAACTTCAGGATTTCACTGGGATATTTACCCATTTTGTATTGTAGAATTTGTAGATCCTCCCAAATATTAACTGGGTTGAGCAGTTGGTGAGCATGTAGGAGCTTCCGTACCAGCCTACATCGCTCAATGAGTCGAATTGATCGGTAATTTTGGGTATAGCAGTGCCTAGAATTGTCCGATCCTATAATCACAATTCACAATTAGTAAAATTTCCGTACAGACCGATTTACTTTTCCAGTGGAACTAAAGGTTCACACTTCCTTACCAAAGCAACGAGGAACATCGCCAACAGAACAGCGGACATAATTATAGCCATAGTGAAGCCCTTTGGGTATTGCATCTCATCACCTCCCCTGCCTATAGACTCTTCATTTGGGGAACTCTTGCCACCCCTAATATCGGCACTATCAACAGGAGGACACTGTTCGGGTTTTTCTGTGATGGAAGTCATCATTCAGGGTGGATATAGATCACGTGAGTGTCATACAAGAAAGGAAGTAGGGAAGATTGTTAGCCACCAAAAAGAATATGACTAGTGATGGAGAAATGAGGTAATATATAAGAATAGTATTCATGCTAAATTGAGGCAAAGCTTCGTGTCATCGTGAGACTTTTTCCATTTGGAGCATGATGTAGCCCACTGCGCCGCATCGAGGGCACAAGAAGAGGAGACACGAACGAACTCGGCAGTTTGAATCTTCCGAGCAACTTTCCGACGACATTCAATTATCAGGCTTCACGGCGACACTGACAGATTCCCGATAACCTTTCTCAAACTTAACTGTTTGATATGGGTCATTGCATTAAGACTTGTAAATTACTGGTATGGCCGAATGAGCAATATGCATACAGAATAGCCTAACACCGGGACATAGTAGAATTTGATCCTCATCTCCACCATGGGAGCTGATGACACCTTACACCAGCAAATCCAAATCCCCATCGTGGGACCTAAGAAACATCCCTGTGTTTTGTGCCAACAACGGAAAGTTAAATGCGATCGAAACGAACCTTGTGCCAATTGTAACAGAATTGGAGTTGAGTGTATACCTGCCTCCACTCTCCCACCTCGGAGGAGGAAGCGGCGATTTCCAGAAGCCGAGCTCCTTGCCCGCCTACAAAGATACGAACGTCACCTAAAAAGCTACGGGGCCAATATTGATGCCATAAATCGGGAAGTAGGTTACAGAAAACGGATTACCAGCTCCATCTACTAACAAGATTGTCCAGTCAACCCCGGAGTCTGCGAGTCTTCTCCACACCCTCGCACTAGGTTCTCACGTTGTGAAATCCCTTTCAACTCAACACTCATTCGGAGATGATGAGAGGTAAGTTCTTATTTCCCAGACTATTGATAAGTTATATTCATAGTTCTAGGAGTTTAAACCTTGCGGTTGACGACGATGTAAGAACTCGGAATCGAAAGCATAGCACTGCTTTCCCTAACAGTTGTGGACTTGATCTGACCTACAGTAGTTCCGTGCTGCCGAAGAGCTTCTTGAGGGATCTTCGGAAGATGAGATTTTTGCTGTTCCTAATCCCCTCAGCAAAAACTTATGAGGAATTTGGTGGCAATGGAGACGATCTTCTCTTTGGATTACCAACCACAACAAGATTGATAGATCTTCACCCATCGCCTGTACATATCTTCCGACTCTGGCAAGCTTTTTTTGGATAATATCAATCCTCTAATCAAGATTTTGCACGCGCCAACGGCACAGAAGATAATCCTAGATACAGTCGCCGACTTAGAAGCGATCCCCCAAAACATCCAAGCTCTAATGTTCGGTATATATTCAGCTGCTATGCTCTCAATGACCAAAGAAGATTGCGAGAAAATGTTCAACGAAAGCAAAGAAGTTGTTTTAGGTCGCTTCCAGTTAGGAGCTTGTCAAGCCCTTCGCAATGTTGGTTTCTTAAGATCCTCTGATTTCGTCGTCTTGCAAGCTTTTGCTCTATACTTAGTATGTCTACTTAAATTTATGTCCAGCTTTCTCGTTCCTCGGATTAACAGAACTTCAGTTATCCAGTTTGCAAATGACAATTGATCCACGATCTCTCTTCTGTCTAACCGGCATTGCCGTCCGTATGGCTCAGCGAATGCGGCTAAGTATAGATGGAAGCCACTACGCGATCCCGCCATTTGAAGCTGAAATGAGACGCAGGTTATGGTGGCAAATTATCTTGATCGAATACCGAGTAGCTGAGCTTTCGGGTGCAGGTACATCTATGGTGAACTATGTCTGGAACACCAAGTTTCCAGCAAATGTTAACGATAGTGATCTATTTCCCGATATGAGAGGTCCCCCAATAGAACGTTCCGGCTTAACTGAAATGACCTTTGTCCGACTTCGATGCGAAGTTTGTCAATTTATTCGACATTCGCGTGATATCACAGGGTCTCTAAGTGTTGATGAAGCCGCAATCGACGAATTTGAGCAGCGGCTCGAGCGAGAATACCTGAAATATTGCGACCCATTCATACCCTTGCATTTGATATCTTTGTCGATGACTAAGTCGGCTCTTTGTAAACTCCGAATGAGACTTCGACATCCCCAATCAATGTCGAATCAGAGCAGAGACCTTCCGCAGGCGGAGAAGGACAAATTATTTCAACTTTCGTAAGATTCTTTTACTAGCACCACGGTGACTATTACTAATTAATTCTATCTAGATTAAACATGATCGAAATTCACAATAAAACCACTACGAATCCTTCCGCGCAGAGATTTGCTTGGCACATCTGTACAAACTATCCATTCTTAGCACACATTTACCTCTTGTGGGCACTCCGATATCGTACGAATGATGAGCTTTCGGAAAGAGCCTGGCAGCAGATCTCTGAGCGTCAAGAAAATAATATGAAATATGATGATACATACTTTTCGAAGAAGCCAGAGGAGAGTTTTATCAAATTCGCTATTGCGAATTTGACCATAAAAGCGTGGGAAGTTCGCGAGTCCGCTTTACAAGACTTACGAGGCCCCATACAAAAACCTCGTTTCGTTCTTGAATGTCAGAAACAACTCGCCGAGAAGAGATTCAAAAGTCAGTTTGCAAAAGTTGAGACGTCATCATTCTCACCATTCTCACCCACCAATCGAGCTCTGGACGATCTGGCAGCTCAATTCCCGATGTTTGATGCAGACTCCCTTGATATAAATCGAGGATTCAATCCTTCGATACTCCCTGGCATGTTTCCTAATGATTTAGCATCAGTCAGTTGGGAGCTTTGGAGTGACATGGTTACGGCAGGTGATTGCCTTTCACAAAGGGAATTGACGTGACCAGGGACTATTACCAGATTCAACACAGTAATGTGAACTATTTTGTGCGCGTCTTGTATTATTAAACTTGTGATGGAATAAAAGTGTATTGAGAAACTCGCATAGCCTCACCGTAATCATATTATTCGTTCTCGCCCAGAGCGATGGCTTGGTAGTTGTAGGAGAGTCACGCACAACCTCTATATCTTCGCTCATGGAATCGTCGCAGTCTACCACATTCCTGCCAGGCGTGATGAAGTTACACAGCCTTGTAAGATTACTGTTTGGACTCGAGTGTATGTGGTTCTTATGAGATTATATTGCTGTCTAGGAGTCAGAATAAAAATAATCTTGTTGCATAAGATTTGTATTCATCTTAACCTCCCTTATGCATGTTCTTCGTAATGTAGACACTGACATAAGTAGCGTTTACTAAGATGACCAGAACCGAATGTCTCTCCCTAGGATTACTTCGTCTCCTGATGATAAATCTAAGAGGTTAAGATTAATTTCAATTATCGCAGATGGATGCCGGTCGTTTAGCAGGAAATGCCCTCATCAATTTGAACCAATATTACAACTGTTCTACCAACTATTTGTCCCACCTATGTCCTTGCTATGAACTCGCAGTATCCCACTAGACAATACTTTAGTACACATGATTCAGTTTGAGTGCGCGGACCTCAAGTTGTTGAAGAGTGGCTTATAGGAGTGTTAGTGGTTGATATGTTTTGATTATCATGAATCTAGCTTTTGTTACATTATGGTACTACACATTGCGACAAGTATGCCAAATTCATCCATCTCCCTCTGCCATATTTCGATTCTCTTTGCCAGTTCAGAACTCGCTTGTGGCACATGAGGTTGCCCACAGTCGGAGTCTTGCGTATAAGAACTCCTTAAGTCGCTGTACTTCAATCTCGTCTCAAAATACCTGTCTTCTGCTATCAAATCATATTCCTTCTGCCATGAGAGCTGGTCCTTTGCTTCCCAGAGCGCCTTTGTTCCTGGCAGCTCCAAATCTTCGAATTGGACATCACCTTCACGATTACAGGGAAGCCCAAAATTAAGGTCAAAGTGAAGCTCAAGGATGAAGTATACAATTGCCATCCGCAGCTTGGACTCTGCGAATATCCAATCTTCCCAGGATAGTCTGGTTTTATTCCGTTCTTTTGCAGACGTATAACCAGGGTTTATTTGATGAAGATGAGTGAAATGAGTTCCTAATGTGAATAATAGAGTAAGTGGAAGGGTAGGGTGGTGTATCAAAGCATTCTCTCCTTCTGCAGCAAGCATGAGAAGATAAATCGTAATAGCCTGAGCAGATGATAGAAATATCCATTTATCGAATGAGGCTCGCTGGTCGTACATTCTTTCCTGTTCAGACGCAACAGCATCCCAAACTGAGAAATCGCCCTCATCTCTATATCCGGACAACTTTCGGCAGATGCTCTGACAGATGACAATCGGATCATCTGGTCTCCTTCCGCCCATTCGTCCCTCAAATGTTGATTGATGGATGAATGGAGGGTAAGAAGTTTCTTTAATCATCCTCCCAGGGAATGAACATATGATTCGAGATACCAACTCACTTATATGCGCCATATTAACAGGTTGCTGTTTCTTACGGCGTAGTAAGCGTGACGGAATAGGCCAAGAGATGCTTTGTGGCATAGCAATTGGCAAAGTCTCGGGAGTATCTGAGAGACTTGATTGATTTCTTGAGGAATCATATTGACCGTTACTTTCTCTTACTCTGGAGACCAAAGACTCTCCACTGTATGTACATTTCCTCCCTTTAATCTGACACGGCCCACATTCAGGTTTGCGTGAATCACACCGAGCTTTTGCTTTGATACAGGCAACGCAAGATTTTTGACGCGGTGGTGGAGGATGTGCTAGTTTACTCCTACAGTAACGTTCATGTCTTTGAATTGAAGCTTTATTCATAATGCGGGTTAGTATAGGATATAAGAATAAAAAATCACGCGTCAAGGAGACTAAGCTTACCGGCCTGAATGTATTTTCCGCAGATCGAGCATACAGAGTTACCTGAAGTGACAGGATTTCGTGAACGGCGCGTCAAAGTCATGCTTTATCAACATTTAGAGACCCGGGATTTACGGCATTTAATTGAGACGCCTGTGTCGTGAATCTATATCTCTGTCACCTTTCGCTATGATTTTATGATAATAGCATTTGGTGGAACCGGAAGGCGAGAAATGACGCGTAAATGGACCGCGCTGAATAATCTGTTAATAATTAACGAGCCGGGTGCCGTAAGTCTGTGTTGTACAGGGCACATTACAATCGAAACTGTAAAACTGAAGTACATAATAACAATATAATTGAGAATAAATAACTTGTGCTGTTATATAAGTATATAAACTTAATATTTTTGTTTTAAAATCAAATTATTTATCTAATCTTGTAATATATTATTCAATTCTTTTATAATTATAATTTTTATCTTTTGCTCGGTTGTTAGTTTTTTAGCATAAGTGTTCAGGCTTGTCATATTTTAATATAATAAATTGTTATATAATTAAAGATATATCATTCTTGAAATTTTAAAATCAATATCTTTGTAAAGTTATAAAACCAATGCATTGCTTTTTTATGTTTAAAAAGAATTTTATTACTTGGTATATGCTGAAAATTAAAAGAAAGTGTTTGAAAATTTACAGTGTATGATTTACAAATATTTTGGTGAGAGACCTACCTAAGCGACACAGACTTACGGCACCCGGCTCGTAACGTAACCAACGTAGCCACTGAAATTTACTGTAAAATCATATATCATTAATTCAACAACCACAATACTTAANTTTTTCGTTGATTTTGCAGTAAATTTCAGTGGCTACGTTAGACTAGTAATTATGTTATGAGGCTCTTAGGCGAACATTATCTAATAATATTGCTGATGTTACTGTGGTTAACCTGCTACCTCCTCTATATTCATTTAAAATTACTTGTCTTTCGATTATTAAACCGTTGAGGTTAAATATTTAGAGGATATGTGACAATTGGATATTTTGAATGTACTGATGTGAGGATCATATTTAGATACATTTTTCACATTTTGTTTTGTTACGATATCTAAGTACCGTATTACTTGCCTCCAGAGTTTGAAGTTCTCATGCCTTCATCACTTTACGGATCATTACCACTGAGTCAACAAAACAAGAGTTCAAAATCTTGTGAACTGCAAGACTAGGTATATAAATTCAAATTTAACACTAGAAGCTCAAATTGATATTGGATTTTGAGATAGAAGAAGTTGATTCTACTATTTAATTAAAAAAAAAGAAGACTCAGCTGATTCGCTCGTGTAGCTAGGTCGCTCTGTGCACAGAAATAGTGGGGATCTAGTTTCGAGGGCCTCTAGGACGAGCAATAGTGCCCATTTTCCATTGAATATGACCGTCAAAACGAGGAGGAAAATATTTTTGTCTGTTTTGTAGGATTTTCAAATATCGAATGAGATATGTTTCGATGGAAGTCAAAATATTTGCTTCTAAGGAATTGATGTTTTGACAACGTTACTATAGTTGAAAGTCTAGCTTAAATTTCATAATCTAGGCTTTAGGAGGCCTCACTCTTTCAGTGCATAAATACGATAAAAAGACCCAATCATGTAATAGTTATAGTGCCAAGATATAACATCTCAACCTATCAGGGTCTTGTCTCAAAGCCTGATCTTCATTGCAGACTTTGTGTAACACAACTAAGTTCAAAGCAATAAAAAGCCCAAATTCCCGATATTTCCTTTGATCAAGATTTAAACCTCCGATAATATTTTGTGTCTCCCTACTTTCTCATTGTGTGACCGAGGTCCGAATCTTTGAGCCCTTGATTAACTTTGTGTATCTCCTATTGCCTCTATAAATCCACTATGACTCACGTCGACGAAGGATTACTTCAAGGCATGGACGAGCAGACAGGGGATCTAATTCTACAGCTTCAACTCCAAGACCTTGATGTTTACTTTTCATCGTCCAAGGGAAAAGCCCGTGAGGGCGAAGTGTCAGATGAATCGCTTGCGTTTCAGATGCAAGTACAAGAGCTACAAAGAATTTCATCGTTGCGCACAGATAAACGCATGGCTCGAAGTATCGCAACAGCTGTATATAATGATGCGCAGCTGTTGACAGAAGCTCTATGACAGGAAGATCTCGCCAGAAGAGACCGTAGTATTGCTTCACAATTGAACAACGGCGTCCAACCGCCAAATACGGAATATCAGGAAGAAACAAATGTATATGCTTTTGAGGACGAACTTATAGATCAGCTTGAATTTTTGTATGTATCTGGCCCGAATGACCTGGGTGGAGGTAATATAAACCGCTTCGAGGCAGAATCTTCGCAGGGAGCTAGTCGAACTAAGGATCTATCATCGATCAACCGGAGATGCGAAGCATGCCGAGAAGAAGTGAAATTCTACGATGTAGCTCAAGTTCCATGCTCTCACGAGTATTGCCGTTCTTGCCTCCAGGATCTTTTCGAAATGTCAATGACGGACGAATCACTCTTCCCCCCTCGTTGTTGCCGTCAGCAAATCCCAGTAAGGAGTGTTCGGGTATTTCTGAAACTAGACATTGTACAAAGTTACGAGAAGAAGAAAATCGAGTTTGAAACCCCTAATAGAACTTACTGTCATTCTTCAACTTGCTCGACGTTCATCAACACAAGCTATATCAAGGGTGAGATAGCCACCTGCCCTGTTTGTAGCTTGACAACCTGTACTACTTGCAAAGCCGAAGCGCATAAAGGAGACTGTCCAAACGACGCACCATTGCAGCAAGTGCTCCAGACAGCCAGGGAAAATGGATGGCAACGATGTTACTCTTGTTGGAGAGTTATAGAGCTGGAACACGGTTGTAACCATATGACGTATGTCACAAGACCTCTTTGACTACATTTCACTTGTAGGCTAATCATATGATAGGTGTCGGTGTGGTGCCCAATTCTGCTACATTTGTGGAGAGCGGTGGAAGACTTGCACCTGCGACCAGTGGGATGAGCATCGTCTTCTTGCTCGTGCGAATCAAATTCTTGATCGGCAGCCTGAACCGTTGGCAGGTGACAACTTACTACAAGGCATACAACCTCCAGTGAACCTCGTGCCTGCAGTAAGAAATAGGGGTGCTTTGATTGCAGAAACAATGCAACACCTCAGAGAAAACCATGAATGCGATCATTCTAGATGGCGGTGGGTCGGAGGGCGCCACCAGTGTGAAGAATGTTACCATGTTTTACCCCAATATATCTTTGAGTGCCGTCAATGTCTCTTACGGGCATGCAATAGATGTAAAAGGAATAGACTGTGATTGGAACAACAATCATACTGGGTAGTTAATGGTTTATTAGGAAGCTAACTTTATAATACATATCCACGTTTTCTAAACAGCTAGACTTGATTGCGTTGAATTATGGGGTTAATATTTCGAGTTATCTACCTAGGTCTACAGTGTTCAAGTACAGGCGTACACGGTATTATTTTTTGGTGTCATCTCCATGATTGGTAATTTCAAATAGATTTATGCTTGTCTGGGATTAGT
The DNA here is from genome assembly GCA_002812745.2 of Scytalidium lignicola. NCBI lineage: Eukaryota > Fungi > Ascomycota > Leotiomycetes > Scytalidium > Scytalidium lignicola. The sequence continues at coordinate 9,479 of NCSJ02000442.1, read as the reverse complement.
TTAGGCACCTATAAAATACTATAGCTATATATAGAAGACAAGATTATTGACAAAGTCGCGGGTTGTTTTTCACGTGTAGGAGGCTCTTAAGCGTGGCAGATTTGGAGGCAGATTTGACAAGATAATTTGGGCTTAGTAAAGTCGTCAACTAAGTTAGCCTGCAGGCTGTGTAGCTGTTTAGCTAATCACATTCCGACATGTCGGACAGCTTTACCATTTCAGCTAAGCTATTTATCGCTAACTCAATATTAAGTCATTTTGTGGCTCTGGACAATATTCTATATGCTCAAACGGGCGTATTTTTATCAGTGATATGTTCGAGGTGTGGGAATATCCTAGGCTCACAGCCTCGGATCCCAGAATTCAGCAGTAAGAAATAAAGTGCGAGAAAATGAATCATATATAATCTGCCTTATCTTGCTTTCATCCTTTATTTCTGTATGTCATCAAATAAAGAGTCACTTGGCGGGCTCTTGAAACCAGATGCGAAAGATATAATTTTGACACAGCATGGGCAGCTGCTTCTCGAAACACAAGAAATCAGAAAGTTATGATGAGGTCAGTCAATACCTGCATATTCATTCATCCACCCTCTTGTTTATCAAAGTTCCCTGTCTAACATGCTGCTGTAGTGGAAAACTAGGAGGGCTAAGCAACTCGCCGGAAACGGGAACTCTAACAATGCGACCCCTAGATATACTACGACTCAATCGTATGGAAATCATGATAATGTAGGCAGGAGGAAAAACACAAATAATGGAGGAGATGGAGGATATGGATATGGAGGAGATGGGGGTTGTGGCGATGGAAGAGGTGGAGAGTAACAGAGTCTGAATGGGTCATTTATTTGTAGACCTTGGAGARAGGGGGGGGGGGGGATATCAGAGTCTGCATATTGAATTAATAAAGTAAGAAATAAAATATAGAGGTTAGGGAAAGTAAAAAGCATCTATTGTCTATCAAATTTCACAATCACCCTCACTACCTCTTCCGCTATATTCAAGAACGATGCATGACCCAAGAATACTCCGACAATATCAAAACCGCCAATCTGTGTCATCTTTTCCTGAATAGGCAGTGGCGCAGTTTGATCTTTATCACATATGGCATATGTCTCTAGACGCTGAATTTCCGGCTCTATATATTAAGGTAAAGCTTTTCCGTGGTTGTTCTCTTGCATAAACTTTCCCGTTCCATATCTACTTGCTCATCCGACAAATCACTGAATACAATAATGAACTAAATTTTTTTTATCGTATTCTATATTTATATTAAGTATAAATTTTATCATTATAATTGAATGTATAGTTTTAAAACATAGCAGTACTATAATTTGAAAGGGGGTTTCTATACAAAAGTTGATATACACAAACCTATTTTTCACGAATACGGCGGAGGTCGCGGCAAAAGGTCATCGGAATCTGCCAAGACACTGGGATGACGCTAAATAATTTGGCGTTGCGAGTGCCCTGTAATTACAGCGAGCTTCAGGCTACTGATGGCCCTGTAATTCGCTGTAATTATAGTAGGCTTTAGGCACTTTGCTCACTGTAGAGCCCGTAGTAGATTATGTAATCATATGGCATGTGCGTTACTAGCGCCTTAGCAGATTCCGATGACCTTTTGCCGCAACCTCCGTAGACGGTAATAAACTTCAAAGTTCTCCGAGCTATCCCCGGTCTCTTCCGACAAGCAGGACCGAGTTTGTTAGTAGAAGTCGCCCGGCGGGATAGTGCCGCGACTGTCCGATATTATTCGGTCTCCGAAACACTTGGAAATCTAATAGTTAGGTTTGTAATATATCCCAAATCTCAAATTTTTGACAAATTATGGCTCGTCCATGACCCTGTACTCCAATAGTCTTGCTCTTCCACATTGAACTCTACTGGTTCGCTGGGCCCGATCCTGTTGAAGCACAATCACGGTACCTCAGACTAGAAAGCTGTAATCAGCCCGATAGACTAATAGCTAGAGTGACTTAAAAGCGCTGGGCTCCTTTCATTGAACACCAGCCTCACTTTGGCATGATGGTAGATCGATAAGATCTTGGTTTTGATAAGACCATGCTTGCTTTTTTCTGGCTTAAATCGGAATAAACACAATATGCTTGCAAATCAGGATGATTAAGATTGCCGGAACGTTAAATCCGCAACTGCACTGCGGAGATAGACATACGCGTGTCCCATATGATAATGAGGTACAAAAGCCCGTGAACCCCTCAATTTGAGCTCGTCAACTGCCACCAGAAAACCAGAATAGTAGCCATGTCAGCCTCAACAACGCACATTTTCAAAACCGTCAAAGGTCACGACTTGACCTTAGATGTTGTATGTATTAATATTAACAAAATATCCGAGCGCCTCTTTCAGAAGCTTAAATGGGCTGACTTTATTGGCAATCATAGATAACTCCAGAGAATTTTAACAAGGAGACTGGTGTTGCACTGGTGCATTTCCACGGGGGCTTTCTCGTAAGTGACATACACCTTCTAGATTTCTTCCTTGGGAGCAAGTTATAATTCTAAGACTTAATTTCTCGACATTTCAAGGTCCTTGGCGAAAAGTCAACATTACCACCAGTCTGGCTAATCAATCTTTGCCGGAAACGTGGCTGGGCCTACATTTCTCCGGCATACCGCCTGATTCCTGAAGCAACTGCTCTAGAAGTACTCGATGATGCGATTGATGCTCTGCAATGGGTTAGTAAGAACATATCAATACGTGTGGTTTCGGCTGGCTCTAGTGCTGGTGGTTATCTCGCTCTGGCTACAGGCACGAACCCTAGGTGTCCTCCTCTTCTCGCAATATTTCCATTGTATGGCATGCTAGATGTTGCAAGTATCCGATACGTCACGCCTGGAACGCCTCTACGGGGCAGGACTTTGGATGCAGCTCCCATCGTCAAGACAATCAAGGAACTGTCGACCGGCAACAGTCAAATAATTTCTGAGTATCCATTCCCAGCTAATGCTCCTGCGGACCCACGATTTAGTATGATTGCTGCAATGCATCAGGAAGCGCTCTACCTAGATGTGATGACGCGAGAGAAGGGCCTGGGTGCAAAAGTACGGGCTGAGGGCATCGAAGCAATTCCTGAAAAATACAGACCATTGTTTCCTGCTTCTTTCGGGCTAAGAAAGGACCTGCCGCCAGTAGTACTTCTGCATGGTAAGATTGATACGCTAGTCGGTGTCGAGCATAGTATCAATGTAGCTGCAAAGCTGGAGAAGATCGGTGCCAAAGTTCAGCTTGAGGTTTATGAGCAGGGTGAGCATGGTTGTGACGTCCATGGCGTTCCTTCTGATATAGATGTCGATGAAAAGAAAGACGGAGAACCCGCAGTCACTGAGCACTTGAGGAAGGTGGCAGCATTTTTGGATTCAGCAGTCGCGTAGAGTAAAATTCTAGAGACTTAGCTAAAAGTGTTATTTGAGAGGTTCAATTTATCTTCTATACACGGAAATCCAAAGATACATCAAGTGTGTAATACATACCAAAGTATTGAAATATTAGCAATTCCGAGATTAACCTAGTAATTCTGATTATGTATTCGTAATATTAAGCTTATAATGGGGCTTTAAGAACCTGTTATTGCCAATACAAGTCAGAAACATGGCGAAAATGTCTTTTCCCAGAAAACTTTGCGACAAAATGTCAGAAGCCAACTCCATTCGAATTCACGGTTAGAGTCAATTTGACAAGTAGTTGGAGTGGAGGTTTGTGCAAGCGCAAGATGTAGTGCAGGAAGGAGGGAAAGGAAGTGGAAGTGGAAGTGAAAGTTCATTGTTGATCTAACAAAGTTAAAGACCGATTGCTGAATTTCAAATAGGCTAAATATAAATATGTTGTTAAATAAAGAAGACACATGTTTCTTGGAATACTGAGGACTGCATCCTTAAATACATATCTGCTCTTGAGGTATCTTCATTTGGCACCTTCATTCAATAGTGCTTCTAAGCTATCATGAGTATTATTAGCAAGGGCTTCACGAAGTGGAAAAATCTGAGAAGAAAGTGCGAAGAGTGACTCTTCAAAGAGTCAAAGAAAGAGGATGAATTTGAAAAGCGCAAAGAGGTTGAGAAGATGTGTTAAAATACGAAGGAAGCAGGCGTGTCCAGAGCAGAATGAGGATATATGGAAAGGTGGAAGACGGCTCTATTCCGCCAAGAAGTACTGATCTCTATCTATGGATTCCTTCTGTTACTTTCATGTGCTCTTTTATATACTCTTTTATACGGCCTCCCTTAGCATATCCCAAGTGGCATAAGGTTCATAATCTCCGAACTCGTTCAGATCAATCGTCACCACTCCCATCGCCTTAAACCCGAATTTCTCATACAAAGATTTCCCAGTCCTTGACGAATGTACGTAACACTTTGCGTGATCGGCGTCGACAGACTCGAGAAATTTCTTGAGCAACATCGATCCAACCCCTTTGCGCTGCCAGTTTGGATGAACCGCAAAACCCTCTAGGGCTATAATACATCAGTATCTTTCGCTAACGAACCCCTCTTAAAATACGAACAGCCCAGCATAAATACGTACCCCAACAATCTTTAAGATCATATTGTTTCTTAGCTACCTTTACCTCCTCCATAACCTTATCAAAAAACCTCAAATTCGTTCCATCAGGAAAATCAGGGTTCCATTCCTCCGGCTCCTCTTCCCCAGGAGGTTTTTGATATAGCAAATATCCAACAATTTCATCTCCAGCCATCGCAACAAGGAAAGTGCATTCGGGATTGCGACTGTGGTAGAGATATTTGTAACGGTCTAAGATGAAAGCTTTACGAGCCCCAGAACTTGCAGCTTCCCATGGGATGACATAAACCGGATGAGTAGCGTTAGCCGCTATATCCATTTTGTACATAGCTAAGAAGTCCTCTTCGAAAGCGGTTTTGACTGTTAGAGACATGGTGTCTAGCGAAACTTGTTACTTTTCTTTGTGAACGAGGATGGGATTCGAGGTGAAATGTAGGCTATAATATCACGTGCAAGATCATCGGCTTTCTAACCTGTCAGAGGTCAGAGCGCATTGGTCAGGCTACTACGCATATAGATTGTATGGTACAGAGACTCGATTCTCTGCTAGTCTTAATGGTGTATGAGGTCTGGGCGTCACTGGGTGACGCCCGATTACCCTTAGCCGGTAACAGCGGCCTCGGAGGACCAGGGGGTTTGCCATATAAAACGCGCAATTTCCGGGCCCTAGCGCCCTCAGTAACAGGGTTCTTTCAGGGGTGTTTTTGCGGGAGTTATCGAGCCAGTTACTCGTTTACGGGTGATGTATGAGGTCTACGGGTGCGCGAGCCCTCAGACTCCCAGACGCGTCTCTTACGGTCCGTAACGGTACGTACAAAGTTGCTGGGTGGCTGCTACGGCCATGGCTAGCCAGCTTGCCCTCCTACCTCTTGCTGTCTCTCGAAGGGAGCCAGCGGAGCCAATTGAGCCCGAATTGAAGCTGTCCAAGCTGTTGTTGGAGCTGACTCCCATGGCTGCTAGGCCCCTTCTTGAAGCTGATGCGCTGTTGCGCATTGCCACAACCCTTATTCTGAGCGTAGACAAGGCCATGGATCAGCTCCTAAGCCTCCTGCCTACGGCTGCCTGGCCTCCTGCTCAGCTAGGCCCTAAGCTTAGCCCTGAGCCTGAGCCAGAGCCTAAGCCTGACCAGGCAGAGGATATTACTATTCAGCAGGCCCTGGATGAGGTTCTGGAGTACCATAAGACTCACAGGCCTCTTAATACAGCTAAAAGTTATGAGTTAAAACAAAGAGAATAGAAGATAAGTTATGTCTTACTTTGTTATCTTTGTCCTTAAGCTTTAATTAATTGATCCTTTGCCTTATAAGCATAGTATAAAAAGATAAGCTTTAAGAAGGGTAGTAAATACCTTTTAGAAGATTATATAAACAAAGACAAGTTATTACTTTTTATTAAGAACAAAGTAATTAATTATACTTTAAAATAAGGATATTGTTTTAAGGCTGAAAAGTAACAATATAAAAGGAAAGTTGAATTACCTTTGCCTTTTACCTTGTTATTCAAGTAAAGGAAAGGTTATGCTAAAGCTATTCTTATATTAAAAGAAGATAATAACAAGTCTTACTTTAATCTAATATTTATGTATAATATAATTTAAGGTTATTATACAACTATTAATAAGCTTTAAACTTATTAAACCTTTTTAAGCTTTTATTTAGTTGATTAACCTTAACAAGTAACTTTAACAACTTTAAAAACATTAATTGCTTATGGTTAATATTAATAATGTAAAGTTAAATTTAAAGACTAGAGTATAATTATTATCAAGGATAAATATACAATTCTTCAGATCTTTAATCTTACTTAAAAGGTTTAATAGTAAAGTTTAAGTAAGAATTGTATAAATTAATTATTTAAAACTTAACTTTACTTTCTCTTTAACAATTCTATGTTATTAAGATTAAGTAATTACTTGCTTATAGAATTATCAAACCTCTTTTTAATGCTATTGCTAAATAAAGGCTTTAATAGTATTAGTTAATACTTAATTATAATTATAGACTAAGGCAAGACTAATTAGTATAATTGTCTTGAATATAAAGTTACTTTATATTATTAAGATTACTATTCTTACTTTATAAATGCTTTAACTACTTACTTCTTCTAGTAATAATATTATTCAGAAGAGTTATTTCCTTACTTTTATACAAGTTAAGACTAGTATAATATTAAAGTTCTAAAGAGGAATAATGCTTATTTAACTAAATCCTTAAATGACAACATTATATTATCTTAAACTTAATAGTTATATGTTGAAATAAGTATTAAAAGCTTAAAAATAACATATAATAAGTATGTTTCAAGAGCTTAACTAATTAAATTGAATAAGGTTTTAGAAGACTAAATTTATTATAATAGTTATTAGAATGCTGATTAAATGACTAACTACTATTTGACTACTTTACTACATGTATTCATATATAACATTGTTGATTTTGACTTAAAATAAGTATTAAGTTACTTTTTACCATAAGAAATTATATAACCTTCATCCTTTCTTTTAAGTTAGATTTAACTTGATATTAACTACTAATAAACAACTTATATAAAGAGGTTAAATGTTATAGAATAAGTAAAGTTGAATTTAATAGTTAAAAGGTTTTTAAAGCTTATACAAAGGTTATAATCTGTATTCTTACAAGTATATATAAATTAGTTTGTTAACAAATTATAAAAGTACTTATTAACTATTTGTAAAGTTAAAGTTAAAAGTTAATATTTTATATATAAGATTTAATACTTTAGTACATAGAATTCTTAAGATATCTTATATTTAAAGACTTTGTCTTTTAAACTCTTAAATACAAGGTATTTAAGCTTAAGGTTAAAGAAGCTCTTGTTATAATTATAAAACAAGACTTTTATACTATTATTATTTAAAAGGTTATTCTTATTATTAATAACTATTTATAAACAATAATAAGTATTATCTAGAATAGTTAAGTTATTTATACTTAAGCCTTTTACTTATTAAAAAAGCTTTTTACTACTTGAATTAAGTAAAGAATAAAAAGAATTATAAGTACTTTTAATAAGTTTATTAAAGGTAATTTTTACTTTATGCTCAAGGGTTATCAAGTAACTCTTATAATAAAAGCCTTCTCCTTACTTAACAAGCTTGTTACATTACTTATTATAACCTTAGCAAAGGTTGTTAAAATGTTATTGTCATAATATTACATGTCTTAAACTATCTAGACTATCCTTGAGCTTTAATAAGAGTAGACTATAAGATTATAAGGATAACTGTTAATCAAGAAGCTAAACAAGTTATATAACTTGTATTAGCATTTGTTACAAAACTATGCCATCCAGGTCACTGGATAGCCAAGGGTAAGGTAAATGTTCAAGGACAGCGGAAATGTATGACATACAAGTAACTAAGTCAAAGGCAAGATCTTGTAATGTATTTAGGTTGAACACAAGGAGTTTACTCTTATGTTCTTACAATGTGCTTATATAGATAATGAAATACTGTTGGACCCCTGGACCCCTAGGTCCCAAGGTCCCAAGTCAACAGACCTTAGACCTCCCAAGTCCTAGGTCCTTATTATATGACTGACTTATTATGTGACTGCTTAATTGTTAGGTTCTCTTGTACAACATATTAATACTGAGCCTCAGGCTTACACCAATTAGTGTGTTACAGTTAAAACCTGTAACATTATCCCCTTTCTTGCTTAACGTCATCCTGACACTAAAATATCATCTTCAAATAATCTCTTTGTTCAGCAATTCTTCCTTCCTTTCTAACATGCCACTTAAACAACAACATTCTGAGAGTAACACAGAAGAAAGGACAAGATTAAGAAAAGATCAAGAGTAAATAGCCTTAGATGACTATATTGACGAATATAATTTTGAAATAATACTTTGTTCGTTTTGTGAGCAGAATAGTTTTGTCTACAAGATGGACCTTGACTTTAATTGTTATAACAAGTACTCTTGTCATAAGTAATCTTGTAACAACAAGGGAGTCACTTCTTCTTCTTTCCTTGTATACAAGCATAAGCACAACTAGCTTATGGAGGAGAAAGAGAAAACCAACAAAGTTCTTCTAAAGATAATGGCTTACTTAGCTTGTCTGAAGAAGTAATAGTCCTTCCTGAAGAAATATACTTAGGAAATGTTTCATTGTAATCTGAAAACTTTGGATGAACTTGATATCATGGAAAAGAAAGAGAAGTAAGAGAAGTTGTCTGAAGGATTTTGTTTTGCTAACTTAAGCAAGGCTTCTTCCTTTATTACTAACCTTTTCTTCTTTAACCTTATAATTCTATTGCCTGGAAATCTGTTCTAGGATAAGTTCAGCAATATACCTTTAATAACTCCTCATAACTTATAAGATTAAAAGTAAGTTCTTATCTATTCTTACTCTTTGAATATCTTATCCATTTAACTAAGTATTACAGTTTTTTNATAATACATCCTATGACTAATGATTTTCTTAACTTTATACTCTCTTTCTAGATTAACTTTCTTTAGTATTAATGTTTAAGTGTTTTTAAGTACTAATTTAAGAAGTGAAATATAGAAAACAAAATGTATTTTAACTATTGTTAATAGTTTTAATTTATATATTAAAAGTTTATAAACTTCTTTGATTTTATATAGTCTTATCTTTACTTAATTGAGTTTATTACTTAATCTTGTTATTTTAATGTTTTTCTTAAGAAGATAAACTTTATTCCTTTTCTTGTACATTAGTTTCATTAAGTGTCTATAATCATAATACTTCTTTATTCTTTCTTTAGTATATTAAAGTGAGTTCTTAATCTTTTCTTACATTTCTTCTATTTACTTTGTATAGATCTTTGTTAATTTACTTGTAGATTTTAATTCTAGTCTAATATAAAACCTTTTTAGCTTTTGTTTGTAATTCACATAGAATAAAGTGATTTTAATTGATTTATATAGTATACTATTGTATAATATTTT